>JAGFNQ010002625.1:75842-135442 GCA_024364735.1 Boesenbergia rotunda | reverse complement strand
TATCTTGTGTTTGCCGTTCTCTGATGATGGAAAAATGGTGCATTGCAGTCGGGCGTGCTATGTTCATCTTTCCAGGAAGTGTTCCAGGAAATCCTCAGTAGGATTGCCTTGATGAATGAAGTTCAATCCGCGTCTCCAAGTCCATCACTTCCATCCCCCCTCTTGGAGATTGGTGTCATGCGACTGTTCGATCCATGCTTCTTGCTCTGCGCAGCAATCTCGGCATTCTTCCGCAAGACAGCACCGGGAGAAGGATAGGGACGCTGCTGAAACAGAGGGCCCTGCAATGCAGAATAAAATCAGCCCTGGACCAGACCGAAAACAGGCGCGAATGGACAATAGGTCAGGTAGAAATGTTGATGATGGTTTCCACAGCAGAACTAGACAGTGTCCCTTCTAAAGGTCATATAAACCTAGTAAAATTTTTTACAAGAAGCATTTATCCGAGAAAACTTACAGTAGCAGTGGTGTCGGCTGCTCGTGGTTGCACCCCTTTAAGGCCCACAACCCTAAACAATCACAAAACCGATCAAATAGTGTTACCAAAAGAAGAGGGAAAAAAACAGATCTCATGCTCATAAATTGCATGATATTCCTTCTCAGCAGATACAACCAACAAGAACTTTTACAAACTACAACTCAAACACTACAGTTGTTAACAATGCAATGGTCCTTGTATACATTTAATTTAGTTAACAAAGCATACCACCCGCCACGTGGAGCATCTGAATAAGAGCTTGGATCCATTGGGTCCAATTCATCATCCTCGGAGAATGTTCGTTTCCTATCTCTTCGATTGCCTTTTCCAAGTGGAGGCTTGCTCGACCTACGAATCAACAATTGGCTAATAACAGCACATGTTACAGTTACTTAAAACATTTAAAAAGTGCTGATTCAACATGCTTCGTTCTGTTTCTGCTGTGTATTTTTTGTGGTGAGGAAATAAATTACCTATGCTTGGGAATTGCTTTCCCTGACTGATCTCCTGAGCTAGCATCAAATTTTCCGTGTTGATCATTTACTACGTAAGATGCCGGATTTTGTTTAAATGGGAGATTGTGAATCCTGTAACAAAATATCATTTATTAATTTTATATAGTTTTTCTATAAGCTGATTCTGTACATTCAAAAGCACAATGAACTATGAAAAAGAAATTGAATTAGGCTGATGCGTATATATGTTAAGTTTAAAATTGAATTGCAGCTCCATCCCCTCTGCATATGGTAAATAATAAACAAGAAACCTCCACTACCAGTAAAGATGACATGGGACACCACAAAGTACTCGTGCAATTCATACTTTCTGGAGGAAGTGGAGGTACAAGTAACAGAGAGAGAGAGAGAGAGAGAGATAATTTAATTTCTATATTCTGGGAGATCAGAGTAAATATAATTGACAAGGATAAAAGGTCAAGTGGTCAACACCATATAGCAAGTGTTAACTAGTAGAGAATCATGACGTGTGCAAATTTACTCTTGGCTTTATTTGAAGAGATACAAACAAGCTTCTTTAACTTTCCCCCGTGTATGACTGCTACGAGAAGAAAGAACTGATTGTCAAACACAAGTTATAGCAAGAGAGATTGACTAATAATAGTTATGCAGGTCTGTTTGCTAATTGAAGGAAACCAGCATCGGGCCTTACTCTAGAATAAGAGTGAAATATCATACACAAAGGAAGGATAGTTAGACACATGATAGTAGATGTCGAATGATCACACAACTCTCAAAGTATACATGGGAAAATTGCAATTGGTCAATAATCAACAATCAAAACTCTCTGTCTGGCCTATTATGCACAATTGCAGAAGACGCAGACTTAAGCTATTGAGCCAACAAAGACTAATCTGTCACACAGACTTCTTGAAGAAGATATAACCAATTGATCATATGTTTAACTATATGCCTTGGTAACTACTAAAACTCCCTGAGAAATGATGATTCAAACAACTTGACTTCATGTTTACTACTATGACTTGAAGACTAGAATTTTTGTATGTTCTCAAATTTGTGCCTACATAGCCCATTATCTATGATGTTTATAAATATAAAGAATTATTCTTCAACCTTAAACTTAAAGAAAATAAAACAAAAAATCATAGCTCAAGAAATTGTTGAAGTTTGGATTTGATTTCGGGTTTAAAATACAATTAGGAGTCATCTCTTAGTCCCTGAATAGATAATTAGCATCCATTGGTCGTAAACACCTACAGAGAAACTTTGAAACAACATGCAAAAGATTATTTTAAACTAACACAATTTGTGCAATGCCATAATGTCCTTAAAAATAATTTGTCTATGTTGTCATATCTATATCTACATACCAAAGATCAAATAATTTGTCTACGCATAAGGAAAATCAATGAAAGTAGAACATTCAGAAGAAATACCGTGTGCAGTGATTGCAATAGCCCCAATCTTGGACCAAGCCAAGTCCCCATCCACCACAACCCATGCATCTTTTCACTTGATTGGGGTATAAGTGCTCGGTTCTAAAGTAATGTCCATGAGTAACGCTGTGCACACTGTTCTGTGAACACTCGAGTGTACTTGGAGCAGGCCGCTTCCATTGTGAGACATGTGTCTTTATGTTATAGTAGTATGTTTGCCCTATTACAGTTGAAAAAACCATGTATTAAAATAGATAAGGGAACAATATGATGGTTTTGATCTCCCTGATGTAAGCAATAACAAAACTTTCAAATAAAATAGCAATCTGGTGAATCAAAGCTGATAAAATCCAGATACATACTGTAAGTAGAGTATATGAAATAGAAAAAAAAAATAGTGATCCTTATGATAATAGAGTAACAGCAAGGTGCATAGGTTTTGTGAATGTCTGAGCTGAAACTAAGGACTTTTCCATCATACCAGTAGAATTATCAATTGCCTCTTGCCAATCATCTGGCAATGGGTGCTGGCTCAAAGCAACTTTATAGCTCTCATTTGCACTGGGAATTTCCCATTGTCTTTCTCCAGTTTTTTCGTTGTAATAATAAGAAGATCCAGTGGCTGGATCCTTTGCTTCAATCTAAGACAATAAGAGAGAGTCATTAGCCTCATTTTATGCATACCATTGTTTATTAACCTAACCAGTAGAATCTCAAACAGTAAAAATATATTATTTTTCAAAAAATAAAAAGGTTCAATAAAATAAGTACTTGCATCTAAATAACAATTCAACTTTATTCTACCTGGCTTAAATATGTTATACCTAGCACGTCTCGCTAATTGTTCAAACCTTATGATATCATGCTAACATAAAGCCTATGGAAAAGGTTCCTTATTAAAGAGATCATTGTTCGTTGTTTTCCATATAAAAATTTCCTTAATATATTCTCATCTTCCATGAGATCATTAGTTAAGGCACACAACCACATGAGATAAACAACTGAGGCAAACAATCTATCCGGGTGCTGCGGCACAAGCCACAACAAAAGTTAAGAACTTTCACATTACAAAACAGTGTATGGAAACCTGTCATATAATGTGTAAATTGAACTAAACTCGCATAAATTTCAAGATCAAGTTTGCCATTTCAGAGATATTTCTGATGCATAAGGAATGTCAAATGCATTAACATTTTACATGCTTACCCAACCTATAGGTAATGCAGAGACACTTTTTGCCATATCATTTTGATGCTCCAATTTCTGGCATGCATTGTGAAGTCATTGATTAGAGTTAGCAAGACATGCAAAAAGACAACAATTTTATATTAGGATAAGAACTTGCATCTTCAATTAACTTGGAACTATCATCAAGTTTGACGTCTCTAAGAATTCCCCTTGCTTTTAATCTCTTCTTCAAATACTCAGGTAACTCCTTTGGAGCAATCTTTGATTCTGAAACTTCAATTGAGGAACTCAGACTAAGACCTTCATCTTTGGTTTTCCCTGATGGACCAGATGCTCATCAAACTTCTCCATATGAAATTATAAAATTAAAGGATAATTTTTTTAAAAAAAAAACTTACTGGACTGAATATTAAATGATGGAGCAGCATAATATGCACCACCACCTGGCACTCCATAGCCATTACCAATTTCAACATTGCCTGACCAGAAATCTACAATGGTCAAATAAGTATAGACAAGAACATATCACTTCAAAAGGAGACCAATATCATACAAATGAAAAGGAAAGAATTATCATGACAGATCAGGAAAGAATTGTCTTTATCAACAGTTATGATGTTAGGGCATCGTTATCTTGGAACCTTGAAGAAAGTACATGCCCAAATATGATGTATCAACTGTTAGTAGGAGCCCTAGAGCCGTAATGATTGACTAGGAACATTTTTGTATCATATTCTATCGTTAATAAAGGCATGGTTATTATACTTACTTTGTATTTGTGCCAAATAACTAAGTATAATAATGTCCTTGTGTAGTAGGTTCTTATCTATGTTATATCGATTAGTTGAATCGATAGTGAGATAATGTAAAAAACACTACACTAAATTATTCCTAGTCAAGCAATAATATTCAGGGACAAAATTAATGCATAGAGACTAGCATGTAGGTCAATTGATGACTTGAGCTCACAAGTCATGGATATGTGATATCAAATTGACACATGGGTATACATTAGAGACTGTGTACTGAATTGACCCGCCATGAGAAAGTTTCATAGATTGTCATATGAGTGTCATAAACTTTCTCATGTGACTATTAGTATGAATAGTCCTTAGACCTGAAGTCACTACGGTTCCCTACATAAGGAGTTATGTACTTTGGTATTGTTAAACGTCACCCGTAACAGGGTGGACTATAAAGGCGATCACTGGGTATGTAATGAATTATGCGAAGGGATGTGAGTGATGTAGATGGGATCTATCCCTCCCATATGACGGGAGTGATATCTGTGGGCCCCTTGATCGAGTAGGACTACTAAAACGCATGATCATGCTCAAATGAGTCAATATGAGATATTGAGCTCATTTGTTTGAGTGAGTCTACTCGGGGATCAAGAAACACAGATTGATCGAGGATGACACGGTCTATGCCTCATTGGTCAATCTAGATATTAAGGATAGAAGGACAAGGTCATACGTTATCATAGTCACGGAGGTTTAGTCGGATCTCGACTTTTCTTGTTACTTGGGTAGCAATGATGCATTGCTAGATGCCGCTCATTATTTATGTGTCTAAAGTGTTTAGGCGCATTGCCAACGTCACAAAAGCCTATTGGGTCACACACTAAGGACATGATGCTTCGGGAAATCTGAGTGGGAGCCCGAGTTGGGAACTCGGGAAGTCCGAGCCCGAGTTAGGAACTCGGGAAGTTCGAGCCTGAGTTAGGAACTCGGGAAGTCCAAGCTCGAGTTGGGAACTCGGGAAGTCCGAGCCCAAGTTGGGAACTCGGGAAGTCAGATCGGGAGATCCGCTCGGCAGACTGGGTCGACACTCGGCAGACTGAGTTGGGAGCTCGGCAGACTGGGTCGGCACTCGGCAGACTGAGTCGGAGCTCGGAAAACTGAGTCGGCACTTGGGAGACTTGGTCGGGAGACCTAGTCGGAGGCCCGGGTGGCCCGGTCGGGATAACAAGGGAAATTCATTAAAGTGTTTAATGAAGAGAAAAAGAAAAGATTCTTTTCTTGCACGGGAAATGATAAAGGTCCACATGAAAAGATGTGCTCTTTATTGGTATTAATGAAGGAAGCCAAAGAGACACAAACCTCTTCATATTCATGGGATTAGTATAAAAGAGGGTCTTGTGACTTTGGATGAGGTCTTCTTCTCTACTCCTTCCCTTTCTTCTTCCCTCCCTCATCTTCCTCTTTTGGCTGAAACCCTATTGTAGGGTTCTTGGTGTTTTGCGAGCTACCTCAAGTTGCTAGCACAACTAAGGTAACTCTCCCGAAGTTGAGAGATTGTGTCCGTGTGGATACGAGTAGAGGCACGGACACTTGAACGTGCAAGAGATCCGGCGCACCTTGGAAGAGCGGGATAAGCAAAGGGCACGCTCCAAAGGTATACACTGTCGATAGATCTATTAGATAGATGAGCATTGTACGAGTTTTCTTTCGCATAAATCGCTCGAGAGTTCTTGTTTCCGCTGCGTTTTTATGATTTGGTGCCGGGAGAACCCAACATCAACTTAATGTATATAAATTCTTCCGAGATCCCAAGAGGCATAATTTATCATAATGGAGACTTAAGAATTACAAATGAATTAAACAAATGCAAAGAGCTGGAAATATCATGAAACGTATATAAAAAATGCATGACTTACCATTGTCATGCTTGATCGACTTTCCACGTTTATTGGTCATTTCAGTCCTATGATCAGAAGCCATCTTCAATAAGTGTTCCTACAGTAAGCAGTAAAAGAGGCCATAAAAACACAGTCACTTTGAATAAAAGTATGCAGAGGAAATAGTTATGCTATGATGGTTAAATATATAGGATGAAAAGTAACAGACCTTTAATGCATTGGGATCATATCGCCCAGACAGAATATCTTTGCTGTCATCCAAAGATCCAGTTCTGCCCTCTACTTGACTGTGATTAGGAAACAAATTACAATAACTTCAAACTTTTTTATGATCACTTATTAAATTATTAAGTCCCCAGAAACATGAAATGAGACACAAGAAAAAACTGACCTTTGAACTTTTATAATTTCTTGTGTAATAATTTCCTGGATGGGACAAATTGGCATAACTTCAATACCACAACAAGCAGAAACATGAAGTGTTAACAGTAAATTAGGAAAAATACCTGCTCATGTAGTACAGCTTTTTCAGCAGCAGTCTCAATTCTGGAATTTTCACTGCATAAATTTGATGTTTTAACCTCTGGATCCCCTTCAACACTTTCAGGAGCACTGGGCAGCTCAGAGCTATTATCTACTGATCCTACATGATTTACCATACCACACTCTGCAATTTGCGACACTGCACAAGGGATCTGATTATTTACATTGGGTAAACTTTGTTCAGGATGTTTATTGTGGAGCTTAGAATTAGAGTTGGTAGTGCTATCATGAATGATTTCCTGGAAAATCTGGACCTTTTCACTAGCAAGATGCGGTTCTGATAAATTAAAAGTGTTTTCCACCGGCAAACTTTGAATAGGTGCAGTGCTGGGCCCATTGGATAGAGACGGATGTGAATGCAGAAAGTTTTGAGCTGAAGGGAAGGGTATATTAGAGGGCCTAATAGGGAAAAGATTTGCTGAACCATTAGTCTGTCTGTCACAATTGTATGTAGGAGGCACCAGAGAACTAGGTGCAGGTGGATCTATAGGTGCAGCATCTGACGTAGTAAGTGAATTTGAGTATGCATCAAATTCAGAAGGCAATGATTGATCATACACATCCTCCATGCCCCAGTGATTTCTTACTCCTTGAATTTTCTATGGCTCTACACTAAGAGACAAGCTTGCAAAATATAGAGCTAGTATAAGCGGTGAAAATTTCAACCTGAAAATAGAAAATTAACACAGCATTAGATAACGCCATTGATAGTGTCAAATTGGGGAGTTTAGATGTGCTTCCGCGTGCACACTATTGTAGCACCCAAATAATATAGTTCTACGTCAGTAGTCTTTGTCCTCTAATTAATGAACCTCCGGACTTTCTTCTATGTAAGATGTGATACAACTGGTAGAACCAAATTTAAAGCATAACGAGGGAATGAGTGGTACAAAAATAAAAATAAAAATAAAAAATCCGAGAGATTGATGCCCTATAAACTGTATGTAATAATCAAATACTCCTATTTCAGGATCTCAGCTAGGAAAACCCTAGACCGAATAACCAAGTTCCTTTCTTTTTTGCATTCCTTACGATACCAATCATCACGAAGATGAAAGAAACGAAGGAAGGAGAAGTAGAATGAATCTATTAAGAGTGACCAACTTACTTCCGGTGGCGGCTGCAGAGGCTGGAGAGAGGAGACCACGTGAGCCTTCTACGATTTCCTTTCCGGCGTACGGCGGTAACAATCAGCCAGATTTTGACTCACAATCATCCAGCACGTAATAAATGACAGAGTTGGAGATCGTAGGGATTCTTCTCTTCGGCGAAGAAGGCGGCGAGGGAAAACCGGAGACGATAACTGGATACTGAAAGGCAACAAGGATCGAGGACGCAGCTCCATTCGGCTCAATCGTAAACAACTGGCCCGGCCCAATTAGTTATTT
This sequence comes from Boesenbergia rotunda, assembly GCA_024364735.1. Lineage (NCBI taxonomy): Eukaryota > Viridiplantae > Streptophyta > Magnoliopsida > Zingiberales > Zingiberaceae > Boesenbergia > Boesenbergia rotunda. The sequence continues at coordinate 127,292 of JAGFNQ010002625.1, read as the reverse complement.
TCAATTTGGGCTGTAAACAAAGTAAAATTTAATGTGCTACAGAGCTTGCGATTTAGAGTTTCTGGAAATCACTCGCTTGTTCTATACCAGCCCAGAATTCGTTCCTGAGAAAAACTATCCAATCATCGAGTAGGTGGGCAGTGGGTAGGCGTGCAACTTTATTTCCACTTTATCTCTCGTTCGCCCTTTTTCTAATACGACCGCACGCGTCCGACACGCTACGCGATGGGAGAGATCTTAGCCGTCCGTTTTGTTCTTCCCTCAGTAACGCACGAAGATCTCTACCGTTGGATCCGGTGTAATGCCCGAACACCAAGAACCGGAACTGCTTCCGGCTTCATTAACACGTGTCATCTTAGAAAACGAGTACTGGTCTGAAACCCACGAGAAGACTCTTCGCCGTTGCGCTGCGCACTCGTCGTCGTCTTCCTCCGCGAGTCCAGTTCGTCCTAAAAAGGCAGGCCTTAGATTTCCCAAATTTTGAAAGGGAAAAATATTTTCCACAAATCGTTTTTGTTAATTCCATCTCCATTTGCGTATTTTTTTTCTCTCTTTTTTCCGATTTCTTTGATAGTTTTTTAGTGTCAAAATCGTTCCTTTTTCCCACTTTTCGCCGCCCTATCAGATAGCGCGGAGTGCGTGATCTACCGTTTCCATCCATCAATCCGACGAAGGGATCGCCGCACCTCCTCCACCCATTCTGCCCCCACCGGCGGAAGCAATGGCGGCGCCCCCTGCTGCGCCTCCGGCCGCCAGCTCGTCGCAGGACGACCTGAAGCGCGTCGCTGCCCTCCGCGCCGTGGAGTTGGTGCGGTCCGGCATGGTCCTCGGCCTCGGCACCGGCTCCACCGCGGTCCACGCCCTCGACCGCATCGGCGACCTCCTGCGCCGCGGCGTCCTCCGTGACGTCGTCGGCATCCCCACCTCCGAGTGGGCCGCCGCTCGCGCTGCGGCCGCCGGCATCCCTCTCTCCGACCTCAACTCGCACCCAGCGATCGACCTGTCCATCGACGGCGCGGACGAGGTCGACCCGGCGCTCAACCTCGTGAAGGGCCGCGGCGGCTCCCTCCTCCGCGAGAAGATGGTGGAGGGCGCCAGTCGCCGCTTCGTGGTCATCGTCGACGAGTCGAAGCTCGTCCCACGCCTCGGTGGCAGCGGCCTGGCTGTCCCTGTGGAGGTCATCCCCTTCGGCTGGGCCCTCACTCTCCGCCGACTCCGGAGCCTCTTCGACGGCACGCCTGGCTTCAACCTCAAGCTCAGGACTGCATCTATCAACGCCAAAGCTAGCACCTTTACCAAAAAAGAGTCTGAAATGGAGCCATTTGTGACGGATAACAAGAATTATATCGTAGACCTGTTCTTCGAGGATGGAATCGACGGCAACCTCCGCGCTATCAGTGATGACATCTTGAGGATTACCGGTGTAGTTGAGCATGGGATGTTCCTAGGCCTGGCGACGTCGGTCATCGTAGCCAGGAAGGATGGTGTGGTTGTGCTAGACAAAGAGGGCCAGTCAAATGGTTTCTGAATAGAATACTGAGAACGAAGTGATCGAGTTTCTGAGTTGTGGCTAATTTTATGATGCTCAAATCTCATCAAGAAACAACGGCGATTTGCCAATAATATGAGTTGAAACCAGTTTTGTCAGTATGAAAATATCAATCGTCTCCATAAGCTTTGTGGGAAACATGATCCGGTCTTGAACGTTGGTGGCAGAGGAACTCATGATCTTTCGATTGATGCCTAGGTTCTTTAAACAGTTGAACATAAAGTTTCAGTCTTTGAGACATTAATTGTTTTGTTCTGATGGTAAGTTCTTTTTGTATGTGAATCTTTTGGCTAAGGTCATGAACTGTTGAATAAGCTTGTGTGCTGGTATACAAACTTTCAGACATTAAAATGTGATCATTTTAAAGTAACTCTAGAATAAAATCGTTACTCGTGATATATTATTGCTACACATAGATTTAACGAAAAAAAACCCTCTAAATCTAATTCAATTGTTGTAAACTAGGCAATAAGTTTCACTGTTTGTTAAAGTTTACAAGAAAATTATGGATAGCGTCCACTTGTTAGATTCTCATGCAGTCAAATACAATTATCAGGAATCAACTTTTGCCGAGGACCATCTGATTAATCGGTCAAAGTTGGAGCTTTGATTGAAAATTAATTAATCAAGTCAGATAATATTGAATATGAGACCATAAATTTAATTTTATGAAAAAATTTATCGATCATCAATATAAATACAACCAATATTCTCAGATTCATTATTTATTAAGGGATTTTTTTAATAATATATCGTATTTAAATTTTAAATTCTAAATTTTATTACCACGAGACTTTGAAGTATAAGGTAAGACAGTGTCAATTTTGGCTTAATGAATCTATCGAAATTAAATTCATCTCCTAATTTGACGACCACGTAAAATGCCCCTTCGAAAAACTTTTATTCCAAAATTTGGACCTTGACTTTGAGTAAATCTCCTAATTGACCTTGACTTATAAATTATTAAGAAATTGCACTAGCATTTCCTTGCAAGTATCAGCCAAGTGTTGTGATTAATCCGATCTATTTTTTTTGTCCACCCTCCAAATATTTTTTGTTTTATTTTTATATTTATATTTCGATGAACAGTTGACAGACTTGCAGCGTTGGGCTCGTTTTATTCTCTCAGGAAGCTTCAGCTTTCACACTATAATTGATTATTTCAAATAAAATATTTTTCTTTTTTATTTAAAAAAAATAACGTCGACGGGCGGTTGACCTGAAGGAAATCCAATGGCCATACTGAAAATATTCACATGTTGAATCTATTTGCATTTATATCCTAAATTTTGCTTTATTTATTCGACCGCCGCCCTCCAAATAAGAACAGAGGCGGCACCGCTGCGGTTCCACGCGCAGTCACGCTGACATTTCTCCGAGTTTCAACTTTTGACTCCTCCTTCTCTCTTTGATGAACTGTGTTTGCCACGGTACAAGCATTGTTCTCAACGCGGATCCAGCTGTTAGAACCCGTGCCAGTCATCCAATCTTCCTCCATCCATCTCCGCGTATATATGTATGTGTTTGATCGACGTTAAGCGTCCGAATTGGTCTAATAAATAGTGGTTGCTTGCTCTGTTTTAGTTTTGTTGGTGGCGGATTGATTCTTGATTGATTTGGTCAATGGGAAACTATGTGTCCTGCGCGCTCGCCGGCGGTCCCGGCGGCGGCTCGCGGTCGGCGAAGGTGATCCTTCCCGGCGGCACGGTGCGGCGGGTGGAGGGGCCGGCGACGGCGGCGGAGATGATGCTCGACGCGCCGGGGCACTTCGTCGTCAACTCGCAGTCGATGCACGCGGGGCGGCGGTTCGCGCCGCTGGCGGCGGACGAGGAGCTGGAGATGGGCCACGTGTACGCGATGTTCCCCATGAAGCGGGCGGGAGCGGTGGTCACGGCGGCGGACATGGCGGCGTTGCTGCTGGCCGCGCAGAGGGAGGTGCGGAGGGAAGCGGGAGGCGTGCGGGTGCTGCCGGAACGGCCGATGATACTTGGCCCGGAGACGGAAAACACGGCGGCGGCGGAGTTGGGGGAGGGGATGGAAGGGGCGGCGGCTGCGGAGATCGGAGAGTTCAAGTACAGGTTAAGCATGTGCCGATCGAGGAGGCCGAACCTGGAGACTATCCACGAGGAAGGAATTTGTTTTTCAAGATGAATTCTTTTCATCGTCTCCTTCTTGATTAGGATAAAGAATACATGTATAAAATTGTGAGCAATCATTGTAAAAGAGAACATTAATTATATATATAAAAAATGATTTGTAGCTATAATTTCTTTTGATTGAAATGATCCCATTCATCTTCCAGCCTTTTAGCTCCTGACTAGGTTTAATGTTTCGATGACCCGTTGCAGAGAAAAATCCAATCAAATGAGAAGATAATATAATGTAGAAAAGGTATAGCAAATCCAATTAACAAAGTTTTGAAGAATAGACAATCTGCTATAGACTCATTCAACTCATTTGCCATTCAATTTGCAAACAAAACAGAAGATTTCAGTCGGTGTCTGAAGATCATTCTCCATATTTCATTAGCTCTTATTGTGAGCAAGATTAATACAGCTTTAATGAAAAGAAATATACAATCTTCCATGAGATTTGCCTAACAATTTGATGAAGAAATGTATACTCTAACTAGCGGCCTATTAATTTGACCATCCATGCGCCGCCTAAGTAGAGACCCAGCAGAGGCCCTGCCAATAGCATCTGCGTGAGGGGATCGGTCGAGGGTGTCAGAACCGCGGCCGCAATGACAGCGCCGACCACGACGTATCTCCAGATCGATAACATCTGGTCCCAGATACCAGACCAACCTGCCCCAACAGTAGCTGAATGACTGGAACCTGCACAAGAATGGAAGTTGTGACAAACACTTTTGAAGCCATTGTTTAGGAACTATGATGAATATATGGTGTTCCAGCTTCACCTGAAAAGACAATCCTGTGCTAAACATAAGAATGAGAACGAACTCGAAATACTGGTCAATGGACCACAGTGACTCCACTGCACCTTGCGCATAGTTAACAAAGAAGTTCAAGGCTGCCGGGGTTAGGACTGTATAGGAGAAGACAATTCCGATGTAAAATAGGACAGAGGATCCCAGCACAATTGGTCCAAGGAATTTTCTTTCATCTCTAGTTAGGCCGGGAAGAATAAAGGCTATGATCTCGTATAGAATGACAGGACTCCCGAGAAGCAGCCCACAGTAACCTGATACCTGTATTTATTGAAATACATCTGTTAAAGTTGACGGCCACCTCTATTTGTAAACTTTTGTAACTTGATCAAAAGAGCAATAGTGCAACAGAGAAACAGTTATCATGAAGACAGAACGGTTTTTGTCAAATTATGACAACAAGATAAGCTTTTAGAGGCAACAGAATTCTAAAATTTGAGTAACAGGCATGAGAAAAAGAAAGAAAATATGAGAAAACTTTGCTAAAGTTCAGGGATAAGAAATTTTACCTTTATAGTTGTAAAGAAAAATTCTCCAGGTGAAAGTTGGAGGAAGCGAACTCCCTGGGAACTAACAGGTGCTTCAAGGAGTACGATCAAATCCTTAGAAAAACAGAAGCAGCCTAATATGGCAGCTCCCACAGCCAAAACCGAGACAAATATTCTTTGCCGAAGTTCTTCTAAATGGTCAAATATGCTCATCTCTTTATCGTCTGGAAGAAGCTCTTTATCAGGATAGAGAAAATTATAAAGGGTATTTTTCTCTTCATCTTGTTGGATTTTTTGCAATGAATCTTCAATAATATTATCATCTGCACCAAATATCAGTGACATTTTTAGCTACCGTGAAGCATCAACTATTTCAAACATCAATAAAACTGATTCCCACCCTCATTACTATATGACAAAATGTTGAGTTTGTAGTAGTGAAGGGTTTGATTATCTATCTGATGAGTTGACCCTCCCAGTTTGCAGCGCATGTCCTAGAATGCGGATCAAATTGAGAGAGTAGACAAAAAACACAAATGGCTTCTTATGCCACTGGATAGGATCAGTTTAATTTCTACACTTTTGACGTGGGTAGAGAAAATAAAGCAACCAAAAAAGCCGAAATCAAATCAAAGAGATCCTGATCATCTAATCACATGAAATGCATTCTTTCATTTTGACATCTAATAGAGGACAATACATTATTCCAAGTTGGAGACATATCCACATTTTCTGATGGAACAATGAACACCATATTTATTGTAATTCCACAAGGGCAAGTAAAGAAGTATCAAGAATAACACACCTAGGCTGAGTTTGCTTGGGTGGAAAGATAAAAGGGACAGGGGGAGGGGGAGGGAAATGACACACATAATATACATGAGCAAGTCATGCTCCATATGATATTTGCGAGCTTTTCCCCTCTCTCTTTCCCTCTCCTTCCCCCTCCCATTCTATCTCTCCACCAAGTAAACCTATCCTTGGAGGAAAAAAAGAGGGTAGAGAAAGCTATCCAAATTGCTTCTCATGTCAGTCCTAATCTGCCCGGACTTAAAAAGGCAGAAAGTTGGGTTAGGTTTAAAATTTAGCACCAAATAGACCAAAAACTTCACTGCCATAGCTGACTAGAATAGCTAGAATAGTTGAGATATACATCTGTCTACTTGTCAATGTAGAAACAACTAAGAGAACAAGAATGTTGATAAGTTTAGACTTCAACTAGAAAAAATTAAAATATTTAAAGCAAACAATGAGAAATAAATGCCCATCTAATTAGTTCTTATATTGGCAATGTCTTCCAAGAGAATGCAGCTAATATCACAATGATAAATGTGTTTGGCAATAATACACACACATCTGTGAGAACAGCAGCATGACCGCAGTCAAATGAGCTTTTATAACTTGATAAGAAGAAGGAACGTCCTAGATGTTGATACAGAAATCACAGCTGAGTGGAATTAAGTTCTAGTTATTTGAACTTGCATTCGTTTTCAATGATTACTGTTCACCGATGGTGATCCTTCACACTTGTTCATTTCAAAGTGGAACTTTTGTTAGCATAAAAAAATTTATATATCTTAAATTATGCTATTCATCTATTCCATTACTTTTCTTTGGCCATACTATACAAGATCATAGACTTAAATAATCGCTAGCAAAAAGAACCAAACTGTTTAACAAATAAATTCCAATAATAATGTTGCTCAATGGTAACATTATCAACAAAACCGACTAATTAACTTAAACAGGAGGGCAAGAAGACACCAATTTGGGAATCGAAACTAAACTTCGAATTATCCGGAAGATGAAGGAGAAGCAGAGAACGCACCAGGCCTTTCTTCAATAGCTGCGCCGACTCCCTCACATGGACTTTGCTGCGGCATCTCCTCCGGAGGGGCGTCGCCTTTGAGGACGGCGCAGCAAAGGCGGCGACGCTTGCGGAAGGGCTTCGAGAGGGGAGCGAAAGCCGCTAGCGAAGCAGCGGCGCCCCAATTATTAGGGGATCGGAGGCGATGGCGAGGGAAGCATGAGAACTGCGCATAGGGGTAAAGAAGAAGAAGACCGGTGCTTCCCATCCACCTCTCTCTCGCTGTGCCTCCGAAAGAAATGTTATCGCCGAAGCGTTTCTGCTTCTGTTTTCTCCTCAGGATTTTTGTTGCCTTCTTTACTATTTTTGACCACGAGAAGAAACACGTGCGAGTCACGCCCACCAAAACTTCTCGATAATAATCGTGTTGCATATTAAAACATTAGTTCAATAAACTGTTGCAAAATATATGTTATCGAGACCTGGATTAAAATCTCGAGTTTTTTCGTTTGATACAGATGAATTATCTCGTTTCATTTACACCATGTTTGGAAAGAAAAAAATTATAATTTTTTTGAGAATTGGAATTTAATTTCCTCCTTTGGTAATAATTTTTAGGAAGGAATTCAATTCCAATTCCTTTCATACACCCCAAAACAAATTAGACCTCTCTTCCAAATTTTAAATTACTAATTTGTCCTTTTTAATAAAACAAATCAGTATCTTTTCGGGCTGCTGCTACCCTGCTCGTTGCTCAGTGTCGTTTCGGACTGCTGCACATTGAAGCTAAACAAAGAAGAATTTTATTCTTCATTTTGCTTGATGATCTTTATTTTGCTTGAAGGATAAAATGGCAAAAGTATAACAATTGATTTCAATTCTGATTGATTCCAAATATGAGAATTCAATTCAATTATGTTGTTTACTAATTCATTCCAAACATGAGAATTATAATTCAATTTCAATTCCTTACTTAAAAGGTTTCCAAACAGGGTGTATACGGATTGACATTAAGCACGTCGAGACATGTCTTGACGCATTGTGCGGGATCTGTTAAATACCAGATTTTTAAAGGGTTGAAAAGGTATTTTTTTTAAAGGGCCTAGTTGTGAATAGCGAAAGTTGGAGGACCTTTTTACAAAAAGGCCAAAACTCATATTAAATCCTAAAAGCCCTAAGCTCTCCCCGATTCCTGTTGAAACCACCCGAACCCCTTCCTTTTCTCCCCTTCGCAGCGAGCGGCGTTGAAACCGCCGAAGCCCTCTCCCCGTTTCAGTTTTCCCCCTCGATCTTCCCTCTTCGCCGACGCAGCGTGCCCTAGCCCGACGCCGCCCTCTTCGAGCACACGGAGCAGGCCACGGGAGCGCCGTCTCCGAGCGCTAGCGACACACGCGAAGCCCTAGCCTCTCCTTATCCTTCTTCCTCTCCAGCGCACACAAACAAGACGCCGCAATTTCTGTTCGCGCGAACCCTAGTCGCACAAGTTCCTCATCGCGCGATTACGGTCGGTCGTTGTCACCTCTTCTTCTTGAGGACATCACGAACCCTCCTTTATCCATGGGGAAGAGTACTGATCGTTGATACACTACCACCTACTTCGGTAATGTCGAGCCAGTCGATTGATCCACCGCAATCTCTTTGCTTTAGTGCTTTATTTCTGATCCAAGGCTGATCTTCGAGTGTGAGATGTTGCCAGGTAAGGTTTCATTGTTTCTGTGTTGATTCTTGGGTTGAATTTAGTTCTAGTGTGTTAAATCTGGTCTAGATGAGGTTGCGGTTCCTAGACGGGATAAGGATTCGAATTGGAGTTACATGTGTGTTGGTGTGAATAATTGCTACAGAGCCGTGCTCCACAGGTCACCAGAGGAAGGAAGAAATGTGAGGTAATCAAGTTTCCTTTTTCTTCCTAATTCTTGTTCACAGAAACTTCATATGGATTGGTCCCTGTGTATGAAGTTAAAAATTGTTAATTAATTAAAGGAGCAAGTTGTGATCTTGGGTAAGTTTAAAATGGTCGGTGAATTAAGAGTATGTTTATTTTCCAAGTGACTATGTGTAGAGCTAGGTATAATTTGGTGCATGTTGATTAACCCTTGGGTGGTTTGGTGGTATTTTGACTGGATTAACATTTAGTTAGTTAATGAATTGATTAACTAATTGATTTAATCGGTGGTTAAATAATAGGTGGAAGGAGTTGGATTAATTAGGTTTGATAATAAGATTAATCCTAATACTGTTTAATTGTTATTTTAGCTACTTGATTAGTTGTATCAATAGCTTAACTCCAATCCTTAATACAGGATCCTGATTTGATACGTATTGTTGGTCGTGTGGGAGGTTCTCTTCACATATACGTTCTACATGAAAGGCGGGTACTTCTCCTTTGTACTCGAGTAGTTCTTTTACCTTAAAGCATGACTAGTTTATGTCTTATAGGTTGCTTGACCTTGTTCTTTGCCGTTATTTAAAACATCGCCGTTGAGACTTATTCTTCGTTGATCTTTGAGTATTCCTAAATTCGTTTCTGTACAGTCCTCCGTTGGTTTCCTGTTCTGTAAAGTGTCGGTTGTACACGAGCACTTAGAAGTTCATAAAACGCAATTAGGTTTATTTGGCATTAGAAAATACCCTACCTAGTAGTGTAGGTGCATAATCGTTGGTTTTCAGTTTCTGGTTGGTTGTATCGATGCATGTTTTACTTCTTGGATTTTTATTGCATCGTGGTTTCTCCGGTTATTTGTGCATCGTATATCATGCACCATACTTGCACGTTGCATACTAACGACTGTTGGCTTACATTTGGTTAAGCCGTCGTTAGTCATATTGTTGCTCGATTCACTCAACCACATGTTGTCATGGTAGTGGTTAGAGTGCGAGTGTTTGTCCTGTCATGCCAGATAGTGACACCCTCACCGTTGTTTTAGAGGGATGAGCCGTTGGTGACTCACCCTCACTGTTGTTTGTTTTTTTGAGGGATATTGTAGTTATGATAGCTCCCCCCCCGATGTACCGTGGGTTTGGAGTGTTGACTTCCCAGCATCCTGTCCACTCAACCACGCCTTATGTGGTATTATTGTTGTTTAGTATTATTGTTGTTGTTGGAGTGGTACAGTTGTCACAGCCCTACCCACTCGGTCACACAGATGGGATGTGTTGACGGCTTGACTGGCGTCAGGGGTGACACATGTCATTGCATCATGTGCATACGTATTTTCTTTTATGCATTTGCTTGTGTTTGATGCACTTATATGAACTATGATTGTTGCATATGTATGACATGCATGTCTATCTTGATATTATTGTTGTTGAGTTGTTCTATATCTGTTTAGTCGTTATTCGGACTTTATACAATGTCGATTTACATATGTTATGCATGATTAGGTTTCTATATTTCCTTATGGACTGTACCCTGCTGGATTCTCTACCTGGTTATCTTGTATTATGCCATGCTTATTTGTCTACTCATATACCCGCAGAGTCCGCCCGGACTCACCACCCCTGCTTTCCTTTTTGTTGTTTCAGGTAGCAGGTAGATATTTTACTTGGAGCCAGGAGATGATTCAGTTGCCAGTCCCTCAGTCCCACAGTGTCAGTTTGGGTTGGTTTGATTTAGTGTCTGCTTTATTTCCGCAGTTATTTTATTTGTCGAGTATATATTTGGTTTGTCGTTACTACCGGTATGTAGATTTTCTTTACGTTAATGATGGCTGAGCCATCCATTTATTTTGTTTCGTTATAAATTGCGTGGATGTGTGTTTTAATTATTATTGTGATGCCAGCCGCTTGTGGCTGAGCTAATATTGGTGGAGAGTGTATGTGCATTTGCCCCATATTGTCCGCCGTACAGGGGAGATGCTTTCCGATTTTCGAGGAAGCATGTGCCTCTGGGGGCGTGACAAGATCGATGACGCACCCAAATACGCTGTCTGAGACCGACGATGCACCCAAAGGCATCGTGCAAACCTAGCAACAAGTTCGGATACGTTACCTGAGCTCGACGCATCCAAAGGCATCGCGCAAACCTAGCAACGAGTTCGGATACGTTACCTAAGCTCGACGATGAGTCTGAACAGGTTGTACATGACTGATGCTCGTGATCTCGGTGGCACAGAATTGAGATACGGTTTTTAATTTAATCGACTAATTGAGGATCTGATTATAGAAATTGTGAAAAACGAAAAATAGTCATTTGATAAATTCAAGAGTATTTTAGAAAATAAATATAAAGTCTTATATACATTGGTTAAGAAATCCTAAATACTAAAGTGAAAAGAAAAAAATAAATAAAATATCCTAAAAATTATAAATAAATAATTAAAATACATACAATCTAATATCCCCTCAAACTCACGGTGCTATAGCTAGAAGTATTAAGAGTTTGTCAAACAAAAAATGGAAGCGTGAAGCGGAATGAGTCTTGGTAAACATACAAGGGCGGAGCTACGTTAGCATGTACCTGGGCTGTAGCCTGGGGAATCCAACTAGGATGAGAGGGAAAAGAGCATGGATTTATTGTAGAGAAAGGGAAAAAATGAGAGGAAACGGAAAGTAGCCTAGGGTGACTCATCGGCATCGGCGCTCATAGCCCGCCGCCTGGGATCAGCCCAGATAGATCGTCGAGCTGGCTCCGCCATTGTAAACATATAAACTATCTGCAACAGGAAAGGAACAAAAGCAGCGTGATAGTGACAAGCTGTAGATGATGACGAATGAAATGACAATCAATCTTAATATGCTTCATTCTCTCATGAAAAATTATATTGTGAGCAATTTGAATGACGCTCTGATTATTAAAATGAAGAGCGGTAGGTTGTTGAAGAAAAATTCTTATATCCACAAACAACCAAGTAACCAAACAATCTCACAAGTGGTAGTAGTCATGACACGATACTCAGCTTCTGTGGAAGATCTAGAAATAATATTTTGATTCTTACTCTTCCAAGGAGATAAGTGAATCTTTAAGAAAAATATAGAAGTCAATGGTGGACTTACGATCCGTAGAGTCACCTGCACAATCAGTATTAGAGTATGCACACAACTCTAACGAGGAAATAAAAGGAAATAAGAGACTCTGAAATTGAGTTCCCCAAAGATACCGGAGAATACGAAGAACAACAACCCAATGAACTATGGTAGGTGCAACGACAAACTTACTAATCACATACACAATATCAGGACAAGTCACAATGAGATAAACCAAGCTTCCCACAATTTTATAATAGAGACTAGGATCTGGCAAAGGAGAATCATCTGATAAAGAGTATTGAGTTTAGTCTCAAGGGGAGTATCAACTACCCTGCTGTCAGTGAGATGTGCACGCTCAAATAGATCTGCTATATATTTTGACTGAGACAAAAGATAACCTTTTGGAGAAGAGGCGATCTCGATCCATAGAAAATAATGTAGTAAACCAAAGTCATTCATAGCAAACCAATAAGTTAATTCAAACTTCAAAGACTCAATGTTATCAAAGTTATCACTAGTAATTATCATGTCATCCACATATAAAGATAAAAGTATACGATCTGCATGCATACACTTGACAAATAAAGCTGAATCATGATTACTGGGATGAAAGCCAAGAGAGATAACACCATGGAGAATATCGCAAACCAAGCATGAGGTGCTTGTTTAAGTCCACAGATAGCTTTGCGAAGCTCGCAAACTTCACCAGATTAGTGAGCAACTCCAGGATGAGACATCATATACACTTCTTTTTAAAGATCATCATTTAAGATTCCCATCGCCAAACAGATGCAACAACAATTAAGATTTGAACGGTTGTCATTTTAGCAACAAGGGCAAAAGTTTCCTCGTAATCCATGTCATACTTCTAAGAGTAACCTTTAGCAACAAGACGAGCTTTATATTATTCGACAGAACTATCAAATTTAGTTTTGATCTTATAGACCCAACGAGAACCAATGATACGTTTTCCTGGTGGATGACGTGTTTCCTTGGTGGCAGAGGTATTAGATCCCAAGTATGTGTATGATGTAGAGAGCAGTTAATTTTTCGTCCATAGCATTCTGCCAAAGTGGGTTATCAATAGTTTTTCTATAGGACAAAGGCTCAAAAAGATGATGAGTAGAGGTGACAAAAGAAGCAAAAGAACTAGAATAACAAGAATAAGCAAAATCAGGGAGTTTAGTATATTTACGAGGACATGTAGATCGATGAATATGATTATCCACAATCTCACAAGGTGATAGAACAATCACAGGAGGGGGAGGGGGAGGGGGAGGAGGAGTAGACGTCTCGAGATTATCAGATTTAATGGAGCTATCATGAGGAAGAGTAACTATGGGAGAGGCTTCGGTGTTAGTACTGAAAGGATTTATACGAATAAAATCTACATGTGTCATGTTATGTGATAGAAAAAAAAATGATGAACCAGGCAGCAGACAAATTGAACCTGGGATGACCGGCCCGGCCCCACGGAAGTTTCCCACCGGTCACCAGGGTAAATCGGAAAGCGCTCGCGAGGGCAGTCTAGAAGCCCAGCGTCCCAGGGTTCGCGCCCAATTTGGAGGAAAAATTCCTGCAAAATGCGCCGTAGCTGCTGATCGAACTGAGGATGCCTGGGTTAACTACTAGCGACCTTACCGCTGCACCATAGCCCCGGGGGCACATGTTATGTGATAGAGGAGGTATAGAGAAGAAAGGAATATGCTTAATAAACATAACATGCTGAGACATATTATTTTTAACTAACTGAATCAAAACAACGATATCCCTTTTGACCAACATCATAACTAAGAAAGACACACAAAACAAACTTAGAGGACAACAATCATGCTTGACGTGTGGTTGCAGAACAAAACAGGTATAACCAAAAATATGTAAAGATTAATAATCAACAGTATGACCATACAATTTTTGAAAAAGAGACAAACCTGAATTATGAGAAGTTGGAATCCTATTAATTACATGAGTAGCAGTAAGAACTGTTTCTCCCCAAAAGACACTAGAAACATCTACAAATAATAAGAGTGGGCTATCTCAACAAGATGTCTATGCTTTCTCTCCGGACCCCATTCTGTTCAAGTGTTTCTCGACATGAGGTTTAATGTGTAGTACCTTTTGATTCAAGTAAACGAGAAAATTCATTGGAAGTATACTCACCCTCAAATCACAATGAAAACACTTGATAATAGTTGAATGTTAAGTTTTGATAAGAGCTTTAAAATCATTAATGATGGTAAGATAATCAGATCTATATTTCATAAGATAAACCCAAGCATAATAAATGCAATCATCAATAAAAGAAACATAGTATCTTAATCCCATTTTGCAACAATAGGAGAAGACCCCATACATCAAAATGCACAAGATCAAATGGATTAGGAGAAAAAGATAGACTTTTATTGAAAGTTAAACAGAGAATTTTACAGCTTATAACCATTACAATTAAAAATATCATAACTTTTTAATGATCTTAATACTCCAGATAAAGCTAAAAATTATAAATGAGATACTGAAACATGACCTAGGTGAGTATGCCATAAATAGAAATTAGAAGAAGAACGACTTAACCGAAAAGATGACAGATCAACACCAGAAGTTGCAACACGTGGTACTTGGAGCCGATCCAAGACATGGAGTCTCCTTTGCCTACGACCTGTCCTAATCACCTTCTGAGATTGCGAGTCCTACATATAACAATTGGATGACGACAAAATGATTATATATCCAGACTCACACAATTGACTAACAAAAACAAGATTAAGTGTAAGACTAGGAATATAATAGACGTTAGGAAGAGACAAGCAAGTTGTAACAATATAACCAACACCTACTAATTGCGCGCATTGAAGTACTATTAGTAGTAACAATTGATAAAGATGAGTTAGGAGACAAAGAGATAAAAGACGACAGTCTAGGTAACATATGATGAGATGCTCCAGAATCTAAGATCCACAAGGAAGAAGATATACCTGATGTACTAAAGGATGACAAAGCTATGTGAGAAGAAGCAGACATGGCAGAGGGCGGTGAAGCAAGAAACTGTTGAAACTGCTCAAACATATATAGATCTTAAGAGGGGGCAACTACTGCATTACTATACTGAAGTAGTCGATTATCAAATTTTTCATGAAATATTTTGATATAGCACTGGTGGTTGTTGTGGTCGTTATTGCTGATACTGTTGTTGGGGTGGTTATTTATCTTTGTTTAATAATAGTGGGCACTGAGTTTTTCAGTATCCTTTATTTTTGCAATAAGCACATCCATCATTAGAAACTTTTAAAGTCAATCTATTTTGATTATGAGATGGAGGCCGCTGTGGTGTTGCAAAAACTGCTAGCGTAGATGGTGTAATACTTTTTTTATCAACCTGAGACTTAAGACAAATCTCCTTTGTAAGCAATTCAAGTACCACTGAATCTATGGAAGGGAGAGGATTACGATACAAAATTGTTCCATGCAATCCTTGAAAATTATCATGAAAAGCCATAAAAAATTAGACCAGATATTGTTCTTCTCTATGAGTGATATAAGCAGGGAATACTCATAATTCTGAGAATTCTGTAAGTGGCAGCTGGTGCCATAGTTCTGCCATGACAGAATAAAAGTCTTGGATATACATATCTTGCTATCGAAATACGCGGATATCTGCTTCTAATTGATATTGTTTGTCAAAAGTTAGAGTGTATAAGCTTGCCAGATGATTCCAAATCTCTTTGGCAGTTTTATACTTAGCCAACTGAACACCAATGGCCAGAGTGTGTAACATTATATTGATCCACGTAATAATCTTCGCATTATTAGTCTTTCAAATATCCATCAACTTTACATAATCAATAGTATTATTATCATAGGTTTATCTCGCACACCTAAAATATATCCCTACATAGATTTTCCTCCTCACATTGATTTTCCATGTAAGAAATGTTTTATAACATACCCCCAATATAAATAATTTTTTCCATCCAATTGGACACTAATCGATTGAAGTGAATCATTTATACGACAACTCATGGTAATAGAATAAATAGTGCTCACGAATAACCAAATAGTGAACAAAAATAAGTTGATGCGAGAACAAAAGAAATCCAACTAATGTTCAGAACGAAAAAATTGTACGAACACACCAGAAAAAATTGTTCGATCCGCGAAAGCTATGGATCGAATTAACAGCCCTTCAATCAAATAATTAAAGTTATGAAGAACCTTGCTCTGATACTATATTGAAATTGAGAAAAGGAAAAGTAGCCGTCATGATAAATCCAAAAGTGTTTTAGAAAAAAATACAAAGTCTTATATAGATGGGTTAAGAAACCCTAAACCGTAAACTGAAAAGAAAAAATAGACTAAAATGTCCTAAATGCTTTAAACAAATCATTAAGATATATACAATCTAACACTGATATCTGATCTGAATGAAAGAGGATATAGAGGGACTCAATATTCGATATCCGACTCGAATACTCAATTAAATAATATATATATATATATATATATATATATATATATATATATATATATATATATATATATATATATATATATATATATATGAATTTTTTTCTTAAATCCACTAATTATTTTTTCTTTAATGTTAAAAGTAGGTTATATAGATGTTTAATTTTATTTTTTAATTATATATATATTTTTTTAATTTGATATTAATTATAATAGTTGAATAGAAATAAGATAATTTATTAGTACAGAAGATGTCTGATCTTTTAATGGGTATTAGTATAAGGATGAATATGCAATACTCGATGGGTATAAATACGAAGAATATGAAATTCGATCTGAATCTGACCTATTATCATCTCTAATTATAATAGGAATAATTTAAATAAAATTTAGAGATGACTCGGTTGGTAAACGAATAGATAATTATTGTAGCAGTCTTAGTAGGGGATAAAATTTTTTTGCATCACCTACCTATTTAGATTTTATGAGTAGTACTTTTTAAAATTTAGGAATGAAATTCATTTTTTAAATATTAAATTATTATTTAATTTAGAATTGAGAAAAAAATAAAGGGAAAAGAAAAAATAATAAAAAATAAAAATATGATAAAGTATAGAAAATTGATATCTTTGTAGTGCAGTGAAAAGTGAATATATAAATTTAATAAAATAATTTTTCTATTTTGAAATTTAAATTTTAAATAGAAAATGTGGATGTTATAAGAGCATCCGTAATCGTTTAATTCCTTCAACATTATAATACCTATCACCTCATCAAAAAGCATGAGAGCCACATGTCACATACGTATTAACATTAACATCTTTATTCTCTTACATTCGTTTAACATTCAACCCCCATTATTTGTGTGGTCTACATGCCACATACACATTATCTCACATATACATTCTCTCACATATTCATTCTCTTACATACATATTTTTTATTTTCAATTTCATTTACCAATTTAAATGATTATTATTTATAATAAATAATAAAAATATTTTTTAATATATTTATCATTATTTAAAAACAACCCTGGGAGACCCGTAATCGATTCCTCAATCGATTACGGGCGCCCCTAATCGATTGAGAACTCCCCAATTGATTAGGGGATGTCATGTCACACGTGATGAATGCGTTCAAACATCTGAACACGTTCATCGCGTCAGCGCATTAACGGCTCGTTATAACGGCTTTAACGCGGACGATGTTTTAATCGAGCGTTATAACGCATCGTAACTGATGCCCTAAGGCAGGATTAAGCATGAAGAGATAAGAGGGTTTAGTTGAAGAAGAAAGAAAGTAGAAAAGCAAACAAATTCCAGTAACCACTTGCCGGCAACGCAAGCATCTCCGGATTTAGTGTCTACTTAATACTACAAAAAAAAAAAACGCAAGCATCTCTGGATCCATATAGACTGGAAGCTTTTGCAATCGGTTCACGAACAAAAATGAAGAATAATTCTTCTTCCCTCTCTCCCATCCTCTTCATCGTGTTCTTCCTTATCGTCGGCATTCTCTCATCGACCGCGACTACAGCCAATTCACGGCAAATAAAAACACAAGGTTTGGTCCCCAAATTCTCATGTTGCATTGCTTCGAATTGCATAACATATTCCTTACTAACTTTGGTCTTCGGTACATCATGCTCAAGGTAGAGCCAAGGGCATAGCTGCGAAGGGAGATGTTGAAACGGTCGCAAGAGTGTCTCCTTTTAAACCGCCCGCACCGACCAACAACTGCCATTCCGATGCTCCTTCCCTTCATCCTTAGTAAATATATCCAGTCATGTTCTACCATCGCATATCCATATCTGTACAGAAGTTTAATTTGATTATTAGTACAATGAAAAGTGATTGATACTTATAGTAGCCGTGGCATGGAAGGAACTACATACACTTGCTCGCTTTTAGTTATCCTTAATGCCCAAATAAGGACTAAGCATTGGAGAAGACTCCTTAATCACATAGGGGTTACTTGCTTTTTCAGTTTTAAATAAATAAATATTTTAAAAATTACACACCATAAATATATATTCATTCCATTCCTTATCAATTTTTCAAAAAAATCAAATTCCGTCCCTCAATAAATTTTAATTAAAATCTATTAATGAATCTAGAAAATCCTAATCGAATCCATTTCAAATATTATAGGTTTTTGAAGTGCGCTAGAACTTATATGTACTCAGATATATCAATTTGAAGCTATTAACGGATAAGAAGTTTTAAAGTTTATAAGTTTAAGACAATCAATATATACATATTATAAGAATGCCAAAATTAAAATCAATATCATAAATATCTTTATTACATATTATTTTTCATTACATATCAACTTTTTAAAAATTCAAATTCTCTAGATAAATTAATAAATTTTGTTCAAAATTAATTAATAAATATAGAGAATTCCGATCGGATCCATTTCAACTTCTATAGATTTATGCATTTTTAGAGTCCAAATATATATTTTTTTATTATTTTTAAAAAATCAATATCACAATAATACTGATGTTCAAGTTATGGTACTAATTTCTAAAATGAACATCATTGTAATATTGTTGTATTAAATCATGATATTGATTTTTAAAAATTAATATTGCATGCGTAAAAAAGAAACATTTAATTTAAGAGTGAAAAAATAAAAAAAAGAAACTATCACATTAACGAACTCCTACAATAATTCTATATCATATTAAGGGAGATTTAACAGAAATATAAGTGACAAATAAATGACAAGGTCAACGGATGATGAAAATTTTAGGATTCAATCTATATCAATCCGGATAAAATATTTATGATTTATGCTCGGCTTTGGGGAAAAAGAAAAAAAAAGTTCACTTTAACAGAAGCGTAAAATGGAAAAGGGGCGTACCTTTTTGGTATTCTCAAAAAAATGTAAGCCCTTTAAAAAAATTTAGGTAAGCCCTTTGAAAAATTACCACAAACATAATATTTATAACAATATAATTAATATTAAAATGAACTTATCGACAGAATCTATCCATATCTTCCAAATTTAGCCCTCAACAAGGAACTAATCGCTTTTGCCATCTATCTCAAATTTTTCTAAAATTGACGTCGCAATTTGGGACTCGTCCGTTCGTTCCCGTGCCTTTTTTTCCCCTCAATTTTACCGACTCCTCTTTTCGATCCTAACAACTTCGAATTCCATCTTCCACACCGTCAATTTCAATCCGCCAAACCAACAATTATTTAATTTCTTCCTTTAATTCGATCCGTTCTGTAATTTTTTTGAAGTTTTTCGTTTTCTGATCCATCGGAATATCATGGGCGGCGGTCGGGGGCTGCAGGGGGAGCAACTCCGGCAGCTGCGCAGCATCTTCGACCGCTTCGACATGGACGGAGACGGCAGCCTCACCCAGCTGGAGCTCGCCGCCCTGCTCCGCTCCCTCGGCCTGAAGCCCTCCGGCGACCAGATCCAAGCGCTGCTGGAGGGGATGGACGCGAACGGCAACGGCGCGGTGGAGTTCGAGGAGCTCGCCGGCGCCATCGCGCCCATCATGACCGAGCAAGCGCTGCTCAACCAGCAGCAACTCCTCGCCGTCTTCAAAGCCTTCGACCGCGACGGCAACGGCTACATCTCCGCCGCCGAGCTGGCCCGGTCCATGGCATGCATGGGCCAGCCCCTCTCCTTCAGCGAGCTCAACGACATGATGCGCCAGGCCGACACCGACGGCGACGGCGTCATAAGCTTCTCCGAGTTCGCCGCCGTCATGGCCAAGTCCGCCGTCGAGTTCCTCGGCCTCACCGCCGTCTCGTAGCGCAATCAATTAATCAATGGCCTTAACGATACCTCCGTCGTTAACGACTTAATTAATTAATGTCGGTGACGACGATTTAGAGTTAATTCGGGTATAAATAATGGTGCTTGGTGGGTTCGTTTCTGTGTATTTCGACTTTAAATGCTTACGTGTAAATTAATTAATTTTATTATATTCCCTTCTCGTCCGCGCTACTATCTGTTTAGATTCCAGAGAACTAAAGATCTCTACTGTCCCTTGGATTCTAGTGGTCAACGAGTAGACGAACTAATGAATATTCTTAATGTAATTCTAGGTACTGTTTGCTACTAATTTGCATCCTTCTCTGATGTACATCGACGTGCCATGGCCAATTTGCTTGTCTATTTTGTTGATTAATGCAGCTTATAGTTTAGATTGAGTTGTTGACAGGTAGTAGAATTAAGTTGGAGGTTGGATCACGAGTTCAGATTTCATTCCATCCGTGTGGTCCTCCAAC
This sequence comes from Boesenbergia rotunda, assembly GCA_024364735.1. Lineage (NCBI taxonomy): Eukaryota > Viridiplantae > Streptophyta > Magnoliopsida > Zingiberales > Zingiberaceae > Boesenbergia > Boesenbergia rotunda. Next base: position 106,813 of record JAGFNQ010002625.1, on the reverse strand, counting down.
TCGTCGTCTACCGACGTCAAGAACACAAATGGCATGAACTCCATCTGCCACGACTTGTATCATGCCCTTTTAAATTATATTGAAAATTGAATCCAACTCGGAAGAAGTAGTTCAACACGATTCCAAGTGTGCGATGAGAAATGAATGGTGTTTTTTTTTAATTCACTCACATCGTTTTCGTTCTGCTTTGCGAAATTGAGTTTCTCAAAATGATAAAATATTATTAGATTCTAATTTAGATTTCTTACTATTTATAAATCAACTGTCTAACCGACGTAAAATTACGGGGATTTAAACGCTATATATTTATTAGCCAAATCCAAGTCCATGGCGGCATCGACGCGGTGGGAGAGCAAATCGAAGCCGTGTGCTTGATTTTTGAAAGCGTTTTTTTTTGTGGGGTTTGTGATTCCGTTTTCTCCGTCGCTGGAATCACGACGATGAAGAAGAGGGCGTCGCCGCTTTCCGGGTCGCCGCCGCCGTCGGCCATCTCCCGGGGTAGGGTCTGGCTTGGCCTGCAGCTGATCATTTGGCTATCGGTGCTTGCGTGCTCGCTCGCGCTCATCCGCATCGCCGCGAGATCGCCGTCTCTGGATGCGGCCGTCGGTGAGGAGACGCCCTTGAGCGGCGGCACCCCTAAGATCGCCTTCCTCTTCCTCTCCCGTTCCAACCTCCCGCTCGATTTCGTCTGGCACACCTTCTTCCAGGTATCTCCGTCGCCAAATTGAGGGGTTTCTTTCGTTTGCGCTGTTAGAATGAGCTTGCTCTCGTTGTATTTTGCAGAATGCGGAAGAGGAGAAATACTCGATTTACGTCCACTCGGAGCCGGGATTTGTGTTCGATAGGACGACGACAAGGTCCCCGTTCTTCTTCGGTCGTCAGATTCCGGATAGCATAAAGGTCCATTGAATTCTCCTAGAATTATAGCTTATCTTCCTTTGTAAATTTCGCCCTTCAATTTTTGATACTCGGTGGAGAATTACATAAACTGAGCGAGAGGGTTTTGGGGGTGTCAGGTGATTTGGGGCGAGTCCACGATGATCAAAGCAGAGAGGCTGCTTCTTGCTGCAGCCCTCAAGGATCCTTCTAACCAGCGTTTTTCCTTTATTTCTGATAGGTATCTTGTCTTCCTTGAATGTTTTCTGTTTATACATATTTCATACTTGTGTTTTTGATGGATATAGTATTTGTGTTTCATGTTTGAAATAAAACCACTTCTATTGAAGGGTTTGCCTCTTTATCTCAAAAATGAAGCCCTATTTCCTGTTATCTGTTTTGTTTCAGATACATGTCCCAGCAAGTCTTGTGTTGAATATTTACATGTGGTTTAGTTTATTCAATTATCTTATGTCAATCCAGTAATCCCTCTTTTGATTTATGATATCGGAGCAATTAAAAACACACTGATTCAATTTTTTCCCTGTTGGTAGCTATTTTTCATCTTCTTCTAATTGCTTTCTATTATAATGGTTTGAATCTACTTCGGTTGATCATGACAGACTGGATCTATAATTGATTTCGTCTGTATTGCAGCTGTGTGCCTCTTTACAACTTCAGCTACATATATAACTATGTGATGTCTTCTCCAAAAAGTTTTGTGGATAGGTAAGCAACTGGAAGGGCATTCTTAGCTTATTTTATTGTTTTTGCATTTTTTAATAGAATGTGGCGATGGCTAAACTATCTCGGTATTGTTCTAGCTTTCTTGACAAAAAGGAAGGACGTTATAGTCCAAAGATGTTTCCCACAATACCCAGGGACAGATGGAGAAAAGGTTCTCAGGTATTTTACTTTTAATTGATCACAAATGCATCTAATTTTCACATCAAAGAAAAACAAATAAGTTTGTATATCTGAATAATTCTTAAATCCAGTGGATAACCTTGGTGAGAAAGCATGCCAAAATTGTCGTGGCTGATACTGTTGTTTTTCCAGCATTCAGGAGATTTTGTAAGGTGAGGAGTGACTGTTACTTAGAGAAATTTTGTCATTCTTATATATTTTGTGAACTTAGCTTTGTCTTGTCTGGAGTTATTTGCAAGCTGAATTGGCTACCTTAGAGAATAATGGGGTATAGTATACTCTTGGGTTGTCTTTGCTACACAATCTAAAATACTTGGGATTCATTGATCGTGTTTATGGATTAGTCAAAGTATTTGAAGCCTCTTGTTGTGATCATTTTGCAGCGCCTGAGCGGAGAAGCACTTGGAGGAAAACAGAAAAATGTGAGTAGTTTCATTAGCATTTTAATTAAGTCTCTTGAAACGAACATGGGCCTTTTTTTCTCTTTTCATGTTATATGATATGGTTTTTCATTGTACCAATATCTCTTCAATTAACTAAATTTCATATTACATCGATGAGATATTTGTGAACTTGGAAGGATGTTTTTTCTCTCTCACTGTTAGCTTAAGTTTACTCGGTTCATACTTCAAAGTGTTCTTTCCTGCAAATATATGTAGAAAGGATTTGGTTCTTCTGATTGAGTACTGAAACTCTAGTTGGAACTTGTAATCTCATTTAACATGTTGACTATTCAACATGAATTCTTTACTAAATGCATATTTGAGCTTAAAAATGGATTCAATTTTATGAAGATGCTAAAATTTGTCCCTGAAAAAAAAAAACAGAATGCTGAAAATATTTTATTTCAGAGCACAAATCAGATTAGGCTTCCTAGAAGGATAGTGCAAACGCATTGGGTATGATTCCTCTTAATTGAGATTTCTTCAACACAATAGTTATTAGCGGTGTCTCTCTAAATTTTAATTAAATTATAAACATTGAGGGAATTTTTGGTATTTCCATAAGCAACCATTATTGCGGTGCTTTCTTAGAAGCTAAAAGCTTAATCCTCGAAGTTGGAGCCTATGGCATTATGGAGGTCAACCCTAAGAAGCGATCATCCATTTCCCCCTTCCCTTTTGTCCGATTCTCCATTAGAAGGGACTTCGGTTCCTATCAACACTCATATGAAATGAACGTTGAGCATTAAGTTGCTCGCTCAGGAGACTGCTTATGCTTGAATTGTGTGAGCTTTAGAGAAGCTTCTCAAATTAATAGGAAATTTGAGCACTGATCATACATCTTCATTGTGGATTGAGATTGCTAACAAGATTCTCAACTGTGGGGATGCTGGTTAGTTTTGACATGATGGATGCACAAATCAAGAAATATTTAGGTTTAAAGTTAACAAAAGACTTAACAAGAAAAAGACAGGTTTGGGGAAATAACCTCAATATACGTGTTGAATTGCATGAGAAATCTCAATATGCTAACTTATGGAAGAATAATCATGTTTTTATGGTCTGTTTCTTGCTATCTTCTAAGAGGGAGTGTATAGTTGAATAATGTTATGTCACAACAGCATTGATCTTATGTGTATTTAGGTAGGAAATCTGAACTCTCCTTTGTATTGTCCATTAATTGTAACATGTTCAAAAAATTTCTCAGAGTAAAACAGAACAAGCTTCAAAATTTTCCAATATTTCATGATTTTGTAGTAAAAAGAGTTTTGCAACTGTTCCCATATATTCAAGTGATTTTCTCTTCAAATTGAGAGAAAGACATGCTTAAAATTATGGTCTCTTTTATTTTCCGCCTCTGTCACTGTATAACTAAGATATGGCCAAAGATACTGTTTTGCAAAATGAAAGAGTCAAAACAATATAAGATTTGATACTCTTCTTAGATATTGACTGGCACTCAACACCCTATTGATCATGTGTAAGTACCTTTGAAATGGCCATGTCGAACACTTGGATCTACACCCATGGTGTCAATACTGACACTCTTCTTAGATATCGACTGACACTCAACACCCTATTGATCATGTGTAACCTTTGAAATGGCCATGTAGAACACTTGGATCTACACCCATGGTGTCAATACTGACACCGAGTGCAAGGAAAATAGAATATGAGTAAATGTGATACTAGACAAAAGTTTCAAGTAAAGATAGAGCTTACCAGTGCAAACTGAAAATTCTTCTTCTTTTTAACTAGAGTTCTTTTGTTTACTGTCACTTTTTGTTTACGTTGGCTGGCATCCTATAGGTTTAGTTATACATTTCTGTTATATAGGCTTTTTGTGCATTTTAGTTGCTTATTTGTGATATCACTTAAATCTCTTCTTCTCCATATTCAATTGGAAGTGGACATTGCTTTTTCTACTGGTTTTATATCAGAATGAATCTTTTTTCAGTATTGATCTTTAGTTTATACATTTGCAGAAAGAAGCAACAAAGAAGGAACATGATTGTATACCAGACGAACACTATGTCCAAACATTATTCTCCGTAAGACTATGCCATACTTATGAAGTTAATTTGTTAATCTCTCGGTTCCTGTGTTTGTCATGTTGTTTTTTCATGATCTGATTGTGCTATCTTTTTGTAGATGAGTCAACTTGATGATGAGCTGGAGAGAAGAACTTTGACATATACTTCATGGAACCAATCTATTGATGTGAAGGACAAACGAAGTTGGCACCCTAAGACATTTGAATTTGTCGACGCGAGTCCACGACATATTACAGAAATAAAGGTCAGTTACTATCGGTTATTTCTAATTACTAAGCTTGTTTGCACAAGTTTTTGTCTAACTCTGGGTTCTTAAATGTGTCGCTTATACTATTAGTGTCGTTCACTGACCTAAAATTACTGCCTTTTGGCATGTCATCATACTTTTAATTGCAAGAAGCATGACCCTTTGTCTCACATAGACCCCATTTGAACTACTTATTTTGGTTTCTCAAGAACTAGCTACAAAGTTCCTTTTCCCTCAACCGAAGAGGCTTTTTTCTCCCTTGTTTTGCAGGCTATCAATCATGTATACTACGAGACGGAGTATCGCACGGAGTGGTGTCAATGCAATGCTACTTTTGTTCCTTGTTTCTTGTTTGCTAGGAAGTTTTCGAGGAGTGCAGCCATGCGCATTCTCAACGATCGTCTCTTGGGTCCCTTCGATGCCGGCTCTTTATTTTTTCCCGATTCATAATTTACCTCTATGGATAGCTCGATAGTTGCAGAAGCATGCCGATTGATCATTCAGTCAGATGCATTCAGATTACTGATAATTTATCCGACTCGCAAATTCCAAATGATTAAGAACCTGAAATCATCGATTTGTATAGACAGACACGATGCATTTCGATCAGCAAGCTTCGTCTCTTCTTGTAATTGTTTTCTTATAGAGAGAAATTATCTAGGGATGATACAATGTTCTAAATGAGGAACTCTATTGTGGCTCACACTTGATCCGCCAGTTTTCATATTTTTTTTTAATATTAAGTTTCATACATATTTGATATAATGTTATTATAAAGGTGAATGCCGATAAAGTGTTCGAGTAGATGTGAACACTTAGGAAGGTTTTCGACGGAGGAGGGGAGGCATCTAGGTAACAAAGTGGAAGATGATCGAAAAGAAAGTTCAAACAAACGCCACAAAAGGAACACACAAAGAACAAACGAAGCAAATAGTAGACATCAAGGGAATAAAATCTACGAAGGTTTAACCAAAAAAGAATAAACAGATGGAAAAGATATGAGCCAATTGTAATAAAAAAATAATAACTTTTTATCTAGTAGTGTAGATTTTCTGAGCCAATCGGGAGCCTGGTCGGGTTAGGTCTCGGTCGGACTAAGACGGTCGGGCGAGCCAGACGTCAGTCCAGCTTGAGCGATCAGAGTTCAAAGTTACTCGGGCTGGGGGCCGGTCGGCGGTATTTGGTCGGACGTTCCCGACCAGGAGTCACCGGTCAGAGATGTTCGGTCGGGCAAAAGTAGAAACACGTATCGAGTCCCCCCGGCAAGGGAAAGCACCCAATATGTAGTGGCCTTCCCGGTCGGACGTTCCCGGTCGGGAGTCGTTGGTCGAGCACGCTTAGTCGGGCAAGGGTAGAAATACGTGTTGGGCTCCCTTAAAGAGGGAAGCACCCAGTGTATAGTGGCCCTCCCGGTCGGGCACATCCAGACGGGAAGTCCCGGTCGGGCATTCCCAGTTGGGAGCCTTGGGTCCGTTCCAAAGACGTGAATAATCAAGAAGTCTGGCTTGTCTGTCCGATCATCTCCACTCAGTCGGGCAGGCTTTAGTAGGCTCACAGTTGCTCGATAGGATGAGCCCGACTGATCAGATAGCCACGTCACCCCCCGACTGAGTTAATTATCCTCAAGCTCCCAACAACAATGAGATCTCCCCAAATCTTCCCATTATAAGGAAAAACATCTGACATAATCATAACTTGTCAGTGCGTCAGACATTAATGGCGATGGGAGTGACCTGATGGACGTTTAGGTGGTTGTGGCAGCCTCACAGAGTGACTAAGACTACCAAAGGGTCAGCTTGTCAGTTGATCAGGTTTTAATGAGACAAGATAGCTTTGACAAGACAGAGGGCTTCCCCCTCCCCTATATAAACCCCCTCTTGGAGCTCCAAAAGGGGGGGGGGGGTTCTTTTCCTGGCGATTAAAATCTCTCCTTCACCTTGCCTTCTCATTTTAGTCTGACCCCGAGCCACCTTTGTCCTACTAGCTCTCAAGCCTGACCCTGACTCACACGTTATCGCAACCCAGGTCCTCTTGGTCAGACCAAGTCATTCAAGCGAGAACCCTCTTTGCTTGTCGACAGGATCACTTTTCATCATAATACTGATAAAGAGATAAATTATGAGATCAATTAATAATCGATTATCAAATGACTAAGCGATACGAGAAGTTTCTTTATGAGGGCATCCATTGAAAATTGATTTCTACTTTATTATAGCAAATTTATCATCTTCTAATTAATTGAATACCCCATCGAAACGAAAAAGATATATACCAATTGTAGCAAAAAAAATGATTATATTCATCTTAAGCGTTCTTCACAGTCCATCGCAAAATTACATTGGGAAAAGATATAAGTTATTATAATAAAAAGATGATTATGCCTGATTTTTTTTAATGAAAGATGATTACATTCATCTTATTCATCCTAGATAATAGAAAAGAAGGGTGGTCGGTTAGAAATTTTTATGGAATCGGATCGATCATATTCGATATTATCCAACCTAGTTAATCATTTTTAGATAATAATAAAGAATTTCATTAAAAAAATAGAAATAATTTAATGAAAAATAAGATATCAAGATAATTTTTTCGACCAAATTTTTAGTTAATTAACTTCTAATAATTTTAATTCGGAGATCGGCTTCTAAAAATCAAAATAATTTAATTAATTAACTTTAATGTCTCTCTGTATACAAATAATAATAAATTTAATAATTTAGGAGGCTGCATCTTCCCTGAGGCCAGGTTAGGGTTTTGGTTGTAGTGTCGACCTTTCAGGATTCCGTCCCTCGCCGCGGTGGACGGAGATCGCCATCGAAGGGCGAAACGAATTAGCCATCAATCCATCCGTCCCATACCGCCTACCCCCACTCTAGCTTCCTAATCGAGAGAGCAGACGAGATGGACGAGGTGTTGACCTCCGCCGATGTGGTAGTGTCGAACGCGTCGGTGGCGCACGCCTCCTCGCCGTCGCTGTCCTCCAATTTCCCCCTCGTCTCCGCCGTCCTCGCCTTCTCGGTCGCTCAATTCCTCAAGCTCTTCACCACATGGTTCGTCCTTTGCCATTCAAAAGTTCCAATTTTTATATTGCATATGTTCCTGGTTTCTCAGGTCTTTTGCCTAAGATATCTGTATTAGTTACCTTCGATACATTGTGATGCAAATGCACAACCAAAATATGGACTTTTTCGTCTTTTGGAATTTTCTGTATTGCCTTTGCATCTTACTTTCAATATTTATTCGTTGGCGGCCTTTCACAAACTCATTTTAGAAATGCAGGTACAAGGATAAAAGATGGGATTCCAGGAGGTTGCTTGGTTCAGGTGGAATGCCTTCCTCGCATTCAGCTACTGTGGCAGCTCTTGCGGTAGCTGTTGGTCTAGAAGAAGGGATTGGCAGCACTACATTTGCCCTTGCTGTAATTTTAGCATCCATTGTATGTACAATTTCTTTGGATTCTGCAAGCTTTCTGTTTCATTAATTGATTATGTCCTGGCTGATTACTTGTTGTATCTTGAACTATATGACTTTTAAAATACTCAGGCAGAATCTGTCTTTCTTAACTGATCGGGGATTGGACTTTACGTCTTATCATAGATCTGGATAACCTTCTACTCAGATATTTTGATTTATTAGGGTGATGTGCCATATTTTGCACCCATCTCCATATTATGTTCATTCACTATCCTGTTAGTTAGGGAGTCAGAGCTATATAATTTTTCCTGTTTTCTAGTTCCATGATTAAGCTACACTTGGGTAGGGGGCATGGACAGAATTCCACATCACCTTGCTATGTTCAATTCCTAGTGGAATTTCTAATCCTCATCTATTATTTGGACAGATATATGATAACTCGCAAAGTTTTTTTTTTTTTTGCTGAAATTAGGCAAAACCTAAGTTCTGGCTAACCTTGATAGTATTGCTATAAATTTATGCGAGTATTAGTAATTTCCCTGTATAGTTTGATAGATACAAAAAATGCATAGTTATCTTTATTATATTGTTAGTTTCTGTGTTTTCCCTTTCAAATTTAATTTAGCTTATATATCATGCAAAGTTCAGAAAGTTGTGAATATTGATGTTGATCTGTGAGTGAAAAATTCTAATTAAGTATACTTGCGAATGAACATAAGTGTGGTCTTATATTTTATGAAATAAGAAACATTTTAGTGTCCAATGATATTAAGTTTATATTTTCAGTGTTCTTTGTTAATAAATGTTGACAGGTATATATGAGTTCCTAATATGTTGCCCCTTTTTGTTCTTACACAGAATACTACGCAATAAAATCGAGTTTTTCACCTAGATGGTAGAGCCCATCCATAGTTTTAGCTGGCTAGTTGCTTTTTAGACAACAGACATTTCTTCTGGTTTTCTTTTCCGGCAGTGCAATATATCTTTTCAGCAGCTTTGACATGACTGCATCTCTATTATGAACTGATTTGTTGGGACAATTTTCTCAATTGTCAAAGTATTATCTTATGTTTGAAGTTTGACACTTTCTTCTTTTTTGTGTCTTTGGCTCATGTATATATTTGTTTTTTTTGTCTGATGATGAGGGCTTACTATTTCATGGCATATTTTCCCAGATCTTCCTTTTGCAATCTACATTTCATCTCATGCTGATACTATGATATTTGCTCATTGATGTTTCAACTTGATGTTGTCAAACTTCATTATTATTTGATGCATGCAACGTCAGAATGTCTCACACATACCAGTTGCTATCTAAATTATTGGATGGTTTCAGGTAATGTATGATGCATCAGGAATCAGATTGCATGCTGGTCGGCAAGCTGAGGTAAGCCTAATAAAAAGGCATGCATTTGATTTGTGTGGATACCGAAACTGTTTTCTGTTTTCTTAGAAAGGTGTTCGTTTCCCAATATTTTTGATAGGAACTTTTTCTTGTTTCAGGGGAAGATCTAACATGCATCCTGTTTGTTGAAAATAAATTGTACTGTATAGAGAAGTCATGAAAAAAATAAAAATGTTGGGAAATAGTTTATTTTCTTTTAATTTTTTGAATTCTATAAAAAATACAACTATTTCTGTAAACAAAGTTTGTGTACTAAATAATTTCAAAGCATGCCAAATATTCATGTGTTATGTTGCATGTCAAGTTTTAAAAACATTTTCCATCTTGTCAAACTGTGAACAGTATGTTGGAGCAATCGGCCCTAGGATGGTCCGGAGTGACCATGGGTTTTGATGTTTGGGCAAAGGGTTTAAGTTAGGTTTACCCTGTGTATTTGATATGTGTATGTTGAGTGTGCAGATTGTACAGGTACACATATGGACTTGACTGGACGACCTCAGTACGGTGAAGGATGGCATGGAGGTCAGCTGGAGGTTGGTGTGCGCATCTGAGGGACCGTGGAGTGCAGGTACGATGAGCTGATGGGCGCGGACTTCGAGGCGTACGTGAAGGGTGGCATGGAGGCAAGCTGGAGGCTTGCGTGCGCATCCGAGGGACGAAGGCCGAAGATGAAGAGGGCGCGAAGGCAACAGTCGAGGCTGCGGAGGAGGAGTCAGTCGAGTCGTGAGGGTACGAGTGCTGTGTGAATGTACTCGGGAAGTCCTAGGGGTCGAGTGCTGAGTGGAATGTACTCGGGGATGCAAAACCCTAGGCTGGTAGGCAGGGCAGTCGACTGGCCCGAAGGCAGTCGACTGGGACCACAACACACAGAGAATCGGGTCGACCCAAGGAGGGTCGACCAGTCGACTGCCAGTCGACTGGAATTGGTTCCAGTCGACTGTCTCCAGTCGACTGGTCCTGTACCAGTCGACTGGAGGTCGACCGTTGCGAAGGCGGCTGAGGCACTCATTGCATATTTTGTAGCCGTTGAAGCCTACCAGTCGACTGGTAAGTGGGCAGTCGACTGGTGGCGTGATTTCCAGCCCGAGTCTATTTAAAGGGGGACTCGATCGGGCTGGGGTTTCTTGACGAATCTTGCTTGGCTAAGGCAAGATAGTAGTCTACCTTGTTCTCTAAGTGTCCTTGGTGCTGTGGCGAGGTTTCTCCACCCACAAGGAGCGACGAGTTCTAGCCGGAGGTTATCCGGGGTTTGATCCGCCGAAGGATTGTTGGATTAGTCACCCGGCCGGGGTGGATACCAACTAAATCTGAGGCGTTAGCATTGGTTAGTCTTTGTTCTTATTGTTTTACTTGTATTTCCGCTGTGCTAACATCTTGTAGAGAACGAAGACATCAAAAGATAGCTATTCACCCCCTCTAGCTAGGGCAACGATCTTAACAATTGGTATCAGAGCGAAGGACCGCTCTTGATCGGACTAACCGCCGAGGGAGCAACCGCTAGAGGAAATGAAAGGTGAAGGTCCACTTGGGGACAACATCTACACTCCGCCGGTCTACGACCATGAAGACTTCGGGCGTTGGAAGTCAAGAATGGAGACATGGATGATGATGGAGTGGGAGTGCATGATGGTGCTTGAAGAACCATTTGAAATTCCAAGAGACAAGCATGGGAAGAAGCTCCGCCCAAGATATTGGACTCAAGAACAACAAGATCAATCCAAAGCCAATGAGAAGGTAATTAATATCTTGTTGAATCTTTTACCTAATAATATTTTGAGTTGTGTAGGAGAGTACAAAAATGCCCATGAATTGTGGAGAAAATTGAAAGAAATCCATGAGAAGCCTACACAACCTCAAGAGTCCACAAAAATGGGCTCAATAGCTCACGAGGAGGAAGAAGTGTCAACTTCTTCAAGTGAGGAGGAGGAGCTAAGTGAAAGATCATCAACCTCCTCAAGAGAAGAAGAAGAGGCATCGAGTTCAAGGATTGAGGGGGAGGAGAGACCCTCATCTACACATGATCAAGAGGAAGCCTCCACATCGTCAAAAGTTGAAGAAGTAATCAACCAAGTCTCAACCTCCACCAAAGCAAGGAACAAAGATCACATTGTATGCTTTGGTTGCAATGAAAAGGGGCACTACAAGGATAAGTGCCCAAAAGGTAAAAAGGAGGTACTCTCTAAACCCGGGTCCATTCGATTAAAATCTAACATGAATTGTAGGAATGGAGGAGCCCAAGAGAGAAAAATGAAAATTAGATGCTTCACGTGTGGAGAGCTAGGACACTACCACACAAGATGCCCAATGAGTGGAAAGCTCAAGAAAATGGAGCATCTAAGAAGATGGGAAAAAGAAGAAAGAAGGAAGAGAAGAAACCCACATCAAGGAGGAACACCAAAGGTAAGGAAGGTAACTTCTAACCTTAAGCCAAAATGTAATTCAATTTCAAGTTTTTCCTTGCATTCTAAAAATCATGTAAATCACTCATTCATGCATGCTAGAAATTATGAAAATTGCTTAATGGTACATAACCTTGGATTTAAGTACAATGATAGGAATAAGGATAACAAGGTAGATCACCACTCTAGAAAAAGCATGCATCATGATAAACCTAAGACCTGTGTATCCAAGGCTAAAGGCATTAATCCCAAGGGAGGGAAACAAATGCCTAAGAAAATGGGTAGTCCTAGGAATGTTCAAAGTGGGCATATGGACTACAAAATTAAAGGTCTAGAGAGGGAAAATCAAGCCTTGAGGGTAAGGCTTGATACATTAGAAAAAGTCCTAGAAAGATTCACGGTTGGGTCTAAGGGCTTAGACATGGTGTTGGGTAGCATCAAACCCAACTATGATAGATCGGGATTGGGGTACCGATCTAAGACCTCCAAGGGCAATGGAAAGAAGTATGTTGGGAAAACATACAATCTTAGTAAGGAGGGAAGGTCCAAGGATGGCAGGGGAATGCCATCCAAGGGTAGAAAGGGTGACTTAACCAAGGACAAGGTGTCCAAGGTTAAAAAGGCCAATTTTGTAGGCCAAGAGTCATCGGTGGCACACCGGTGTGGCCTAGTATGGATCGAGTCACCTAGGGAGGTGGCTAAGGCTAAGAGCTCAAGGGGGAGCTCTAGAAGCCTTTGGGGTCCATGGTAAATGGATCTCAAAAGTTTCTCCCTTAGGAAATTAGGTGAAATGTGCCAAAAATGGTTGGGAGACTTGGGTAAGTCCTAATCCTAGATTTTGGCACATCAAAAGGAGAATTTAGGGAGAAAAGGTGAAAAAGGAGCTATATTTCACAAAATTGAGGTTTAATGGTGGAATACCATGTATTTCAGTGGTAGAAAAGAATTATGATCAAGGAGAAGTGAATGCATTGAAGAGAAGTGAGAATTAGAACTTCTAGGATGAGTTTATTTGATACACTTTGGAAAAAGTAGAGTTTTGTGCCAATCTTGGGATCCGGAGTACATTTATTTGGAAACGTATTTTTCCCAAGTAGATGTTGGCTTCACAAATATCCTCGCAAAATTTCAAGATTTTTCGAATTTTCTGGAATTTCTACGACATTTCTGAAATTCACCAAAGAGGGCTGAAATTCAGCCACCAGTCGACTGGCTCAGATACCAGTCGACTGATGGCAGGCGACTGGGGGTCGACTGGGAGGTCGACCGGGATCTCTGTTCGATTTGAGAGTCGACTGCCATATGGGCAGTCGACTGGTCTGTGAGAAATTGCAAAAGGGGCAGTTTGGTCAATAAGAAATTGCAAATTTGGTTATGGGATGTGGTTTAGGATTAAAATTCTTGGTTATGACTTCATAGTTCTTGAATAAAGTGTTATCCCATGATTTGATAAGAATTTATTGGATTTTATGGAAATGAAGAAGGATTGATAAGGTTCCCTAGGTATCTAAGATTTAGAGGTTAAACAGGGAACATTGAGGACAATTCCATGTGTCGAATTATGATGGGTAGATTTGACAAACACATGGAATTAGAAACAAATTTGAAAGTTGATACTTAATGCAAAATCCTTAAGAAACTTAGATGTGTACCAAAAGACAAGCACACTTGATATTTCCATGATATTATATTTTTCTAGGATAGGGTATATCCTAGCAAGTGTGCTTGCAAACTTTAAAGTTTTTTTGATGTTGTTGAGTTCTTATTGACACTAGGGATAAGGGTGCTTGGGGAGCAAGCCTTTAATGGTGTTCAAAGGGAAAAGAACTTGGGTGTTAGGTTGGGAAGAACCTAACTTAGTGTTAGGAGGTTAAGTTGGGTAGAACTTAACCCGTTGAAAATGAAAATTGGGAGAAGGCATGGGTTAAGGGGGAAGTTGTCTCCTATTTGCCTTAATTTTCATAAGAAAATTTTTGAGTTTTGTATCAAACTTGGGAATGGTGATAGATACATGAGTAGATGTATTTTTCCCAAGTAGGTATAGGTTCCATAAAGTTGTCCACGAAGTTTGGAAATTTTTGGAAATTTGTGGAATTTCTGGCGCGTTTCTGAAATTCGGCCAGAAAACTGATATTCAGAGTATCAGTCGACTGCCACTGTTGGCAGTCGACTGCCAGAGGCTGATTTGGGTATCAGCAGCTGGTTTGAGGTCCAAATGACAAGGAACAAGTGTATGGGGGTCTAGTACACTGTGTTTAGGGTCATTGGGAATTTAAAGAACAAATAATTGGATAATTATTGGGTTCTTTTTGATGTATGGCAAAGGGGGAAAAATATTGTGTTTAAGTGGGAAACCAATACCTTTGCTAGAAAGAAACCCTAGGTTTAGGGGGAGTTGAGATTAATGGGGAGCATGATTGCTCCCTTCTTGGCGTAAGGGGAACCTTGGATAGGTTCTTAAAAAGCCTTTGTAAGTCCAATGTAAGGGGAGCTTGGGAGAAGCTTTAAAAAGCCCGGTTTGTGTGAAAAAGTCCTAACTTGGAGGGTTAGGTGTGGGATGCCTTGGGATAGGATCCATTTTTGCATTGAATATGCATTTATTTTAGCATAGTATTTGCTATTACTACTATCTTGCTTTCCCTAACTTAAACGAATTGCCAAACATCAAAAAGGGGGAGATTGTTGGAGCAATCGGCCCTAGGATGGTCCGGAGTGACCATGGGTTTTGATGTTTGGGCAAAGGGTTTAAGTTAGGTTTACCCTGTGTATTTGATATGTGTATGTTGAGTGTGCAGGATTGTACAGGTACACATATGGACTTGACTGGACGGCCTCAGTACGGTGAAGGATGACATGGAGGTCAGCTGGAGGTTGGCGTGCGCATCTGAGGGACCGTGGAGTGCAGGTACGATGAGCTGATGGGCGTGGACTTCGAGGCGTACGTGAAGGGTGGCATGGAGGCAAGCTGGAGGCTTGCGTGCGCATCCGAGGGACGAAGGCCGAAGATGAAGAGGGCGCGAAGGCAACAGTCGAGGCTGCGGAGGAGGAGTCAGTCGAGTCGTGAGGGTACGAGTGCTGTGTGAATGTACTCGGGAAGTCCTAGGGGTCGAGTGCTGAGTGGAATGTACTCGGGGATGCAAAACCCTAGGCTGGTAGGCTGGTAGACTGGGACCACAACACACAGAGAATCGGGTCGACCCAAGGAGGGTCGACCAGTCGACTGGCAGTCGACTGGAATTGGTTCCAGTCGACTGTCTCCAGTCGACTGGTCCTGTACCAGTCGACTGGAGGTCGACCGTTGCGAAGGCGGCTGAGGCACTTATTGCATATTTTGTAGCCGTTGAAGCCTACCAGTTGACTGATAAGTGGGCAGTCGACTGGTGGCGTGATTTCCAGCCCGAGTCTATTTAAAGGGGGACTCAATCGGGCTGGGGTTTCTTGACGAATCTTGCTTGGCTAAGGCAAGATAGTAGTCTACCTTGTTCTCTAAGTGTCCTTGGTGCTGTGGCGAGGTTTCTCCACCCACAAGGAGCGACGAGTTCTAGCCGGAGGTTATCCGGGGTTTGATCCGCCGAAGGATTGTTGGATTAGTCACCCGGCCGGGGTGGATACCAACTAAATCTGAGGCGTTAGCATTGGTTAGTCTTTGTTCTTATTGTTTTACTTGTATTTCCGCTGTGCTAACATCTTGTAGAGAACGAAGACATCAAAAGATAGCTATTCACCCCCTCTAGCTAGGGCAACGATCTTAACACAGTATACATGTTAACTGTTTTCATATATACACTATGGTCATTAACTACATGCTATCTTTTTCTGTTTATCTGATGATTATCTTATCATCGAGGATTTGCCCAGATGATATATAGATCTTAAAGTATTCCCAAATCCATGATTTTGGATAATATGTGCTGGCTACCATGGCATGATCCATAGCCTCTCCATACTTGGTTTCAATGAGTTCACCCTTATCTTGCCTGTTGACTGTTGTGGTTATGTGGTTGCCGCTTGCAAATTGTTTACATATGACACTACCTTAATTCTCTCAAGCTGTTAAGCATATGAGGTTGCGCTATAGATTCTTGCGTAAACCATTCCATAGCCTTATCAAGTCTCTTCAATACTTGTTTTTTTTTAATTTGAAATGTGCTGGATAATATTTTTTTGCTAATCTTAATTCAATTAATTGCCATTCTTGTAGAACCTTGTGAATTGTTTGGTAGAAATCATAAGCTATGAAGTCTATTACAAGACTGTTGCATTTTCTTCTTCCTAACGATCGAAGTCTCCCCCCTTGCTCTACATCATCAACCCGTTCTTATTTTATGAAATTCAAGTGTATACGGTCTTTGTTAGTTTGATACATGACTTTTAAAACATCACAAGTATCTGGCCTTTCCTACTCATTTAATAAACCTTATTGGCATTGTGAATTTACTGAAAAAGAAAATCTTAGCTTTTGTTTCGGTGTGGTCATTTATGCAGCTGCTGAATCAAATAGTATGTGAGCTACCACCAGAGCATCCTGTGTCCAACTACAGGCCTTTACATGAACTTCTTGGACACACTAAACTCCAGGTACTCTGCATGGACATGCAATTTCATAGTGCAACTAAATTTTCTCTATGGCAAACTCACATCAGACTTTTTCACTCCATATAACTATCTATTCAGTCCTTAAATTTTGATTTGCTAGCAAAGCTCTTAGGTTCATCTCTTGAGAAGCTGGCTTTTGTAACGACACGAGTTCTTGACGCAGGTTAGCGCAGGGGCCCTGCTTGGTTGCATAGTAGCCTACCTCCTGAGAAGTTCTGTTTAAGCTCTCTGGATCCTTGTGGCTTGCTTGAAGCAACCGAAACAGATCTCAGAAATATTCTTCACTGCATCCTTTGTTCATAGATTTTTGTACTCAAAATTTCGTTTATAATGCTTATGAATATCTATATATTTGTGTTCAGAAATGTAGCAAAACGGTCGTTATCGAAAACATTTGACTATTAGTCCTCCATTATCACACTGATTGTTAGAAACTCCCTCTTGTCCAACAACTCGTCGTATCTAAACGTCAACTCAACTGCACATCTTGTTTCAAAATCCAAGCTTTATGGCTCTTAATCGTCAATGGATTCTAGTATTCTTCCTCCGGCGAACTCTTGTGCTGAATCCTCTGTTCATGTCGTCGTTCATGACGACGGCAATCACCTTTCAAATCCGCTTCTTGATTCGCACTTTCGCAGATCGCATTCATCTCCATCCATCTTCGACGATTCCCATGCTCCGTCGTCCCCTGCGATTGATCTCCAGCCCATTGCTAGACCTCCTCCTACTGCGCTTTCCTTCATGAAGCTGGCCGCCGCCGGCATAGTACTGTACGTCTCCGTCGGCGTCGCCGTCTACGTGGCGAGGCACAAGAGCTTCGAAGGGCGCACCACCGGCTCCCCCGTTGTCGACGGCCTCTACTTCACCGTCGTCAGCCTCTGCACCATCGGCTACGGCGACATCGTGCCGGACACGGGGGCCGCCAAGCTCTTCGCCTGCGTCTTCATCCTCGTCGGCTTCGGCTTCATCGACGTCGTGCTCGGCGGTCTGCTTGCGCACGCGCTGGACTGGCAGGAGGAGGCGCTGCTCGCGGCGGTCGACGCCGGCGGCAGCCGCGCCCTTGGACGAGCGCTCTTCCTGGTGGACGTGCAGAAGCGGCGGATGCGGGTGCGGATCAAGGTTGCGGTCGCGCTGGCGGTGGTGGTCGCCTGCATCGCAGTCGGGACGGTGGCGGCGCACTGGCTGGAGAGCCTGTGCTGGGTCGACAGCTTCTATCTCGCGGTGGTGTCGGTGACGACGGTGGGGTACGGGGACTACTCCTTCGGAACGGTGAAGGGAAGGCTGTTCGCGTCGGTGTGGATGCCTGTGAGCACGCTGGCGGTGGCGAGGGCGTTCCTGTACCTGACGGAGATGAGGGTGGAAAAGAGGAAACGGAGGGCTGCGGAGTGGGTGCTGAGCCGGAGGATGACCGTCGGCGACGTCATGGCGGCGGACCTCGACAACGATGGCTCCATAAGGTACGGTTTTCGGATCTATACATTGATTCGTTGCCGTTAAAATCTTCCCCAACAAAAAATGACGAAAAAAAAAAATCCGATCAATTCGGCAGTCCGAACAGACACGATCAAATCTAATCAAATCGAAAATTTTATATTTACTCAAAATTATGAAACGCAGAACCATTTAGATCCAATTCCTCCAAATCTCGATGATACCGGCTTTGTTTGTCGCGTTACTCTGCTCCCCTGTGTCTTCTTCCTTATTTGATCTTTTCATTCTTAAAGTCGCCTTCTCGTCGGCACACGCACTGGACAAACTAAAGCTTTTTGAGCTCAAACAAGGTTCTAAAAATGGTTCTGCACCAGAGAATTCAGGATCTTCAAATCGTCTAAACGATGTTCAGTGCGTATTAATACGGCAGTTTAATCAGCCACGGTACTTATCTTTTTCCATGTTATGTTACTTCCTGCAGTAAATCAGAATACGTGATTTATAAACTCAAGGAAATGGGAAAGATATCGGAAAAGGACATTACGCTCATCTGCAATCAATTCGACAAGCTAGACGCTGGAAAATTTGGAAAGATCACGCTCTCAGATCTCCAAAGGACTCGTCTCTGACATCGGAACTAGATTTCTGAATTGCGTCTTTGTTATTGCAAGGATGTTCTTGTGTTTATACTTCGATGCCACCTGGAAGGAGAAGAAGGCTAACTTGTAAAAAGCAATTAGAAATTAGAATTAAGACATTTTACGACTGAAGTATAGTCCAATAGAATGACAGATTAAATTGAATTATTCGGATTTTTTTTTTCTCAAGTTGAAGGAAATTTATTATTTTTATAATTCTATATTAAAAAAGTAGCACCTGTATTTGTATTCGGTTATAAATAAAAAAAATAAAAATAGCGTTCTAATAAACAATCGAGTAATACAATTAACTTTTTATGAATTAAAAATAAAAAAACTTTGAAGGCTTCCTTTCCCTTCCGTGGGCCGTTTCCCTGCGGCGAGAGAAACGCGGGGTCATATCGTTCACGTGCCTATTAACGACGAAGACAGCAGCAGTAGCGTGATACTAGACAAGCTGAGGCGGAAGAGATCGTGAGTGGGGATCCAACCTTGTGGCGACATGGTATGGATGTTCGGTTTATCTTTTTCTGGGGCTTCTTTTTGTCGATGATTTTGCCCTTCCGTTAGGGCTTGGTCGTGATGTTGTTTCTCTCTGCGGCTCTTTTAATCGGGATGCAGATTGATCTTCTTTTTTTGGACTTTGATGGTGTTTTTTTCGTCGTTACTTAAATCAGAGTCTCACTTCTTCGTCCTTTCGAAATTTTTAGAATTTTTAACCTAGCATGACTGCGGAGGCAGACAAAAATGATTTTTTGCGAAACTTGCTTTCTTCATCCTGAGAAGATTCCGATTGATCGATCCATTTGTTCATGTTCTTGATTGGGGTTATATGTTAGTAATTTTTAAGATCTAATTTCGCAAGAAGATAAAAATGCCCCTTTTTCTTTCCTTAATTGATATAAAAGGCTTCCACCAGATATCCTAGTTGTCATATACTGAAAAAATAGTTTTTTTTTGTTTTTTTACAAAGAGGAACATTTACGAGTGGCCAGTTGGTTGAATTTTCTCATGTTTCCTCTTCGTTTGAACTGTCTCCTTCAATCTTTGACTCCTTGTTATTGGTTGGTTCTTCATTCTCATTACACAATCATGCTTGTAGCTGTACTCACTATTGAACATATGATTTAATCCTATGTTACCTCATCATTCATAGATAGGATCTCAGTATAACAACCTTGGATAGAATATATTTACATTCAATTGGATATTTTTAAGCTTCACATTTAGTTGATCTAATTTTTTCTGTGTATGTCACTCGAGAAAAATTTTAATTATAGGAGATTATTTTTAACTCCTAACTAGAAGAAGTCTTTTTAACTTTTTCTGTCATTGAGCATCTTCATTCTTCTTATAGAATTGCTACTTGTTGTATACAGATGCAACACTTTAAGAATTACATCGCATTGTCATATTACTAAATCAATAATTCTAATCGTGCATCATGATACTATGATAAGGGTTAAAGTGTTAATATTAATATTATTTTTCAAAAGTTAGTATATTAAATAAATTATAAAATAGTTCTAAAAAAATTAATTAAATTGTAGTATATGAAGATGTTTATACTTCTATCCTATGATCTGAAGCTATTAATTTCTTGATCTCGGACAAGTCCTTTACCCTCACAGTCTTGAATACATTATGTGTTGTTTTCCCATAGGATGATCCAGAACTTGAAGCTATTAGGCAACGAAGAATGCAAGAGTTAATGGCTAAACATGGCTCTGTAAGTCATCTTCATCAATATTGGAGTATAAACAATGTTGAGTTTGTAGCTTATATCTCTTTGACCTTTTTGGCAGGGTAATCAACAAA
Source organism: Boesenbergia rotunda (assembly GCA_024364735.1). Taxonomy (NCBI): domain Eukaryota; kingdom Viridiplantae; phylum Streptophyta; class Magnoliopsida; order Zingiberales; family Zingiberaceae; genus Boesenbergia; species Boesenbergia rotunda. Next base: position 86,562 of record JAGFNQ010002625.1, on the reverse strand, counting down.
ATGGTGAGCAACAGAATGCACAAGAGGAGGCGAAAAGGTTCACTACAAGATACTTGCAAATTCTTTCTATTTCCATTTAGTTATATTAAAATTTAAGATTCGTCAATTTGTGACTTGGAATACAGGGAAGCAGAGGAACGTAGGCAGTTGATGCTGAGCCAGATATTGTCAACTCAAGCAAGAGAGAGGCGTAAGTGTTTTATTAGACTATTTTTCATCATTGTCATTGCTGGGTAGTTGTTCTGTCATGTCTTTTAATATTTGCTCTTGTATTTTTTTTATATATGAAAAAATTATTTCCCCCTTCTATAGATAGACTCTTTCCCTGTGAAGAAAAGCTTATTGGAAGTCTACCATGGGTATAGCACATTTACTATTTGTGATCGGATATCTATGAGTTTGGGATTCAAGGTTTAGATTGCAATCATGTTGACTGAAAATTATTTAATTCTTGTCTTGAACTTTGATTCAATCTCCTTTGACTGGATTAGGGTATTGTAGCCAAGCCAATCTCATACTTGCTTGGAAATAACCAGAAGAAACTGACTTGCTGGTTTTTCAAAAATAACTTGTTATATATTTTTGACCCAGTTCAGCCTATTATCTTGAAAGGCAAGCCAATATAACTAAGATAGGAACTATGAAATCTTGTTTATGAAGTTTATAGAATTGGGCTGGTAAATGATATTAACTGGAAATCACAATACTCTGTTTGTTTATTTGATATGCTAACCATGCTTTGTGCAGTTTACAAAAAATTGATTATTTACATAAGGTTTTTCACTCATAGTAATGCTCGTTATCTGTAGTTGCTCGGATTGCTTTAGTGAAACCTGATAAAGCAAGAGGGGTGGAGGATGTTCTCCTAAGAGCAGCTCAAATGGGACAAGTATCTGAGAAGGTACAATTTAAAATGGAGGCATTTCCCGCTTACTATTCGATGGATTGATGAAAGGATTCTCATGTTTATATTCAGGTATCTGAAGAAAGGCTTATTTCACTTCTGGAGCAGATTAACAGCCAAACAAGTAAACAGACAAAAGTAACCGTAAGTTGCCTGGACACACACACACACACAAACAGTCATCTTCTTAATCTGATTCCGGGTCAGTATCAATCTTGATGATCTTCCATATTCAGATTCAGAGGCGTCGAAGTGTGCTCGAAGACGATGACTAGCCGGCATCTTCCACTGAGATGGTTGTGAGAATTCAGTAATGTAGTGCATGCTTCAGTTTGAAACTCCGCAAGACTAGCAATTGCTGTTCTAGATGGGTTTATTGGTGTGAATCCATCGTATGCTATGAGATTGAAACGTGCTTTCATGCTATACAACTTTTGTATATTATTTGTGAGTGTGATATTTTCAATTGAACGTCGTGGAAAATTATCTGTATTAATCATCTGCCAATTAAAAAAGAGTAGTAGAAAAATCCAACCAAAAGGCACTAATTTTTTAGGATCTAACAAAAAATAAGAATTAATAAGAAAAATTAAATAACTAATTATAATCACATTAATAAGAAAAATAAAATAACTAATTATAATCACTTTAGCCCAAAAAAACAAGAAATCCTACACGACACAAAACAGGAGATTAATTAAAATCTAACTATTAAACTAACTATATCATTATGTTTCAACGTATTTTTCTTTTTTGGATTTAAAAATAATTTAGCCTTGCCGTTAATTTTAAATAATGCGGGTTAGTTAACTGCACTTAAAAAATGACGCGACCGTTTACCCGATCTGATTAATCTAACACATGATCCAATACCCGAATCCGTAGGCAGCCATTCATCAACAAAACCCTTCTTATCGGACTTGATTGTGGATCACCATAGGCCCGCGTCCGATAAGTTACCGATCCTATTAATATAAGCACGGCAAAGTTTGGAAGGAGTAGCATCCGCTTCTACTCTCGCCTTGAAGCGATTCGATTCGCTTTGGTTTCTCCCATTTCCCCATCCGAAACCGAAACCCTAATCTCCCGCACGCCCTGTTCCTGCCGCTTGCCCTCCTCTCTCGAGGAGCTTCGATTCGATCGTCCTCCTCCAGGGTCGCGCCTCTTCCTCCGGAGCTCCGATTAAGGCTCCGACAATTTTTTTACGCTTCGTGACGATCCAGCAAGACTTCGTTTTCGCATACGTCGACTTGGTTCTCTGGATAAAAGGTAGCTTTTTTCCATCTCAAAATTTCCCCTGCGCATGCAGAGTTATAGTCTTGGAGGAATTTGATCGTCTCCGTATGCAACCCATAGTTGTTTTTTTCTTCATGCGCGTTAATCGTTGGTATTTTCGAGTCGGGTTTTATTATATATATGAAACATCTTGTGGATTTCACGTCATACAATATTTACTGGAGTAAAAACTTGATCTTGATATTTCATGATGTCGTCTGTCAATTGTATGTTTGTTTTCTCCTTGCAAGTCTTTTTTTTTTTTTCAATTTTTTTTATTATGCACACATATTACCCCCTACTTTGAGCATCGTATGTGAATGTTGTAGAAATTGACATGCTTATTGATATTATGAGTTTGTAGTAGAGACAACTGTAGTCAGCGAGGCGATCAATTAAATCTCTTAATCATCTATGATGGATGCAAATGACAGCACTGCAATTACTGTCCATAATCCAAGAGCCCGGAAGTTGAGATCCTTAGTTTGGAATGATTTCACCAAGGAGAGAAGACCAGATGGGAGCTATGTTGCCATATGCAATCATTGCAAGAAGCAGCTCACAGCAAGTAGTCGGAGTGGTACAACTCATCTAAAGAACCATCTTGTGATCTGCACATCAACCAAACGAGTTAAACGCAAGAAGCTGGTGGTGCGCCGCCTCGTCCTTAAGTCTAACGATGCCAAGAATGAGGGCGGCATGAGTTCTGAGCATTCCCAATTTGATCAGGAGCTGAGCCGTCAAGATCTTGCTCGGATGGTCATTCTGCATGGTTACCCGTTCAATATTGTTCATCATGTTGGTTTCAGGACTTTTGTCAGGAACCTTCAGCCGCTGTTTAAAATGGCATCTGCTGATATTGTGAAGGCAGATTGCATGAAGATATATGAAAATGAGAGGCTCAGGTTGCACGAAATGCTAGACAAGATACATTCCCGAGTTAGCCTCACAGTCGATATGTGGAAATCTATTGCAGACATGGACTATGTGTGTTTAACCTGCCACTATGTTGACAATGACTGGAGGCTTCTGAAGAAAATTATCAACTTCTTTCCTCTTGGGCCTTCCGAACTTGGGCAGGATGTGAGCAAAACCATCATGGAGAGATTGCAGGAATGGAATATTGATGGGAAGCTATGTGCTGTACTGTTAGATAACTGTAGCACCAGTGATTTCGTGGCAAGTGAGCTTATAGGATACCTCCGCGCAAAGGGTTTTCTTATTTCAAATGGCGATCTATTTTATGCTCGGTCTTGTGGGCATTTGCTGAATGCCATTGTTCACAAAAGCCTGGAAGCAGCATGTGAAGTCATTGATAGAGTTCGTGTGAGTGTGCAATTTGTAAAATCATCACAAGAAAGGCTATCCAGTCTTCAGAAAAATGCAGAGCAAATAGGCATCCTAGAAAAACCATTGGTTCTTGATGCTCCATCTAATTGGCCCTCAACTTATATGATGCTGGAAACTGCATGCCATTATCAAGAGGCTTTCAAACACTTGGCAGAAAGTGATGCAGAAAATGCTAGCTTTCTTTCACCCAAAGATTGGGAAGATGTTAGAGCTGTCGTTGAGTGTCTAGATGTTCTTTACCAAGCTTTGGAGAAGTTCTCTGCCACAAGAATCCCAACTGCAAATCTATACTTCAATGACATGTGTGGTCTTCATCTTCTCTTGAAGACCTGGTATAAGAGTCTGCAACCCTTTGTTGCATGTATGGCTAAGGAGATGCTTGAGAAATTTGAACAATACTGGGACTCGAATAGAATGTTAATGGCAATTGCATCTGTTTTAGATCCACGTTACAAGATGAAGTCTGTTGAGTACTTCTTCAAGCAAATTTATGATGATGCATTTGAAGCTAAAACAAGGATTGACAATGTTCGTGACAGCTTTATAAATCTATATAACGAGTATGTAGGCCACTCTGCTAATTCTTCAAAACTTCAAGCCTTTTATGCTGGGAACAATAGTGGCTACAGCGGGAGTGAATATGTAAATGGCGGAGAATGCAAGACTTCTCGCATCACATTGTCTGATACACAGCGTGGATTGGATCAGTATCTTAAAGAAACATCCTCCGGTCATCCAGCAAGATCAGATCTGGATATGTACTTGGAAGAGGCTGTGCATCCCTCAAAAGGTTCTGAAGACAATTTTGATATCCTGGCATGGTGGAAATATAATGCTGCCAAATATCCTGTGCTTTCTATGATGGCCCGTGATATTATGGGCATTCCTATTTCAGTCGTTCCATTAGATAGTGAAGCAAGAACTCTAAATCAATATTTAACTTCAACAGATCCAGCGATTATAGAATGCTTGATTTGCTCACAAGATTGGATAGGAAATGAAACAGAAGGTAGGACACATTTTACTAATTTACTTCTCTTGTAGTTGATTATTTCTTACGCTTCATCTTTGTTCTGTTAGTGTCTTCCGTGGATGCTCTTGCAATTGTTCCTTCAACAGCATGTTTGGAGACCAATGGTGATGAGTGCATGCTACCTGCTGGTGGTGACTAGACTTCATTGTGAATCTGGTACTTTGCTCGATAACCTTTTTCCCCTTCAACTTATTGTATCATTTGCGAATCTCATATTTGGTAATTACTGTCTAATTTGTTAAAATATGAGATTTTTTGCATCATGTTTTAGCTCTCTGACTTTTGATATCTGTGTATTATTACTCTTGGCAATTTAGTTATTTTTTTGCTCCATCTCATGCTGCCACACTAAAAATGAATCTCTTGTATATGGTCTAAACAAATGTGCTGGTTAGTTTACATCATTAAGCTCTCATTTGATGTGTTGGGATTAATTTGGGCGAATTATACTTTCGCTGGTCTTTGTACGTTACTGGTGATATAAGATGTTGACTTACATAGGCTTCAAGTGTTCAAATACCCATAGATTTAAGCACTAATGAGAGGATTCAATCGACCGACAATAAAATTAACATAACACGTGCCATGGAATGGAGATATAAGAGACATAAGTAGAAACAATCATCATTGTCACAAGGTGAAGAAAAAACTTAATTAGTAACATCTTTGTGCAGTTTCACCATATGGTTCACTTAAATAGAAGGCACTTACCACTTAAACAACACTTACGTAAAATAGATAATTTAATACTATACTCTATTTTATGGTGGCAAAAAGGCGATTCGCTCGCCCCTAGCACCGCACCCGCCAACTCGTTCCAGGGCCAACACGGAAGAGATAAATCATAGGGACTACTAACCCGGATGATGTGACTAATGTGTACTATACTCTATTTCAACATCTTCTTAACATACTTCGGCCATCTAAATGAAAACTTTCAAGTACATTGATGATCTCATTCTACCATTGTATTCCTATAATAAAAAATTTAAAAAATAATTAATTAAATAATAAATAAATAATTTTTAATTGAAAAATAAAAAAAACTAATGGAAAATGTACCTTTTAGTGTTTTTCTACCAGGTGAATGTCTCGTTCAGCTTCGGTTTTGAAAACATTGTAACATTTTCCACACATAAAGGCTTTCTCTTTCACATGACGGCTTTTGTTATGCTTTTTGAGATCAGTTTCTGAAAAGTATATTTCTGTTGAAGGACTTCCATTCAAACAAGGTAAACATAAAATTTTTTCATTATCGTTATAGAGGGGTGGAAGATTTTTGGTTTTCATTCTTAAATTCGAAGCTAATATTTTTTAATAATATCATTATTTATAAAGTGATTCATAATACTTTTAGAATGAATAAGGATAACTTTCATGATCGGTCACAATATAAATGAGAGGAGCACAGTTAGTATTGATTTGATTGTAATGGATAATTATAATTGGTTGATTAACGATTTATTGAACTTGGGGTTGTCTTATTGGGCTTGTGGCCAATTAGCAATTAATTGAATTGCAAAACAGAAGACTTTCGAATGTTCAAGTATGATGAGATTTTGTTAAAATATGAAATCTGACGGTGTTAAATATGCACATGAATATCAAAATCCAAAATTCATTCTAAGTCCTAATTGTCTATTACTAATTATTTATAGGTCCTCCAGAACTTCTTCCACTACTAACCGCCGTCGGATAGCTGTTGTTTTTTTTTTGTTTTTATTTGAGGGGCGACGGGGTCCCACGTAGGAAAAAGTCTTTTAATGGGCGGAAAAAATCAAGATCACACGGTTTACGTGGTTATAATTATAATGTACTATGATCAGGGTCAATAGAGACGGGTTAATCCGACAACCTGGTCAGATGGGCTAATCGGTCGTGTCGAGCGTACCGTCTAAGTCCAAGAGATAGGCCGGTCAGACATGCCGACCCGACAAGCCGATCGGAAGGGTTGATCAGCCGGGTCGAGCGGACCGCCTAACCCAAGGAGATAGACAATAGCCGGTCGACTCACGTCGGGTGTGCAACATATCGACGGGTCACGTATGGTACATAACCCATATAATTTGAGATGCATTGACAGTCAAGCAGGTCTAACTAAAGGGTAACTACGAAGGGTCAAGATATCCATTTTATTCGATTGGACGATCCACGTATAGTGTACTTATGAGGAGGACATCCCAGGCAATGGTTGATCAGCTAACTCGCCTACAATGCTTGGTTGGCTCCTGAATCCATTGTAGCCGACTAGTCAATGCGGGAACATCCCATCTTAACTAACCAGTTAGGGCTTCATGGTCTTATGGGTTGGACCCCCTATCACGGGGTCTACAAACTGAATCCTCTTTTTATTGGGCCTCCATGTGCACGTAATAGCCCATCACCCCCATCAAACGTACATCTTTTTTACCCATGAGCTTAAACACTAACCTGCTCACTGACTTGTTCAGTAATCAGTAACACATAGGCCTAAAACTGATCTGTTCAGTGATTCAATACCTTATTTGCTTATTCATAAATTTCTTACGAGATCTATAAGCATGACAGTCCTATTACGGCTGATGTGACATCCTAACGGTGGAGGGTCACCAAGGAATGTTGCATATAAATAAGGGTTTCTCCTCCACGGTGTAGGTAAGTTCGAGCCACTTGCTACTTCGTTCAAGTTCTTCTTCTTCTTCTTCTTTATCTCCGGGAGGAAAAACCAACTTGAGCGTCGGAGTGCACGTGCCCAGGACTCCCCCGTGCTAGCCACTAACGCTCTTTCGCTCGAGTTACTTCTTTTGCAGACTTCAAAGATGGTGGTGTCAGTACAGCTTGGTCAGCAATCTTGCCACATTATACTTCATTGCTTGTGGACAGATCAAATTGACGTTGTCTGTGGAAAACTTTACTTGTTCCATGACGTGAATCATGGCAGATTCCATCGGCAACAAGATGACCATCGTTGCTCTCTCTTAGGAAGATCCGGAGCTTTTGATAGCAGCCAAAGCACAACTTTCGATGCAGATACCACAACCAGCAGGAGGTTCCATGCCTCAAGCTCTGGCCATCTTGACGACATCTCCCCAAGACATGGACGCCACTACTAGACCGGCTCAGTTCCCCTAATCCTTTATTCGCTTGGAGGCTAAGAATGATGAACATGACCAGTTGGACATAGCTTCTGGAGGACCAACTTACGAGACACCAACCATGCCTGGAAGTCGCAATTATGTAAATTAGAAATTCATGAAATTGGGTCTAGTCCAGCTCAAGCTGTAGAATCGAAATCAGTTTTGGTCCTTAAGATATGTAGGGGGTGAAAGTGTCCCATGAAGATGCCATCACCCCCGTAGTAGCAAACTACAAAGTCCACTACACTTTTGTAGACATAGGTAGCTCGGTGAACGTCATCTTCAAGAAAGCTTTTGACTAGCTATAGATAGAAATATTCTTACTGTAGCCTGTGGCTACGCCTCTTTTTGGGTTCACGTGGAACGAGGTGATGTCGATCGGTTAGATCAAGCTGGTCATTTTCTTAGGCGAAGAACCACTGAAGAGGACACGTTGGTCCGTTTTCTTGCTGGTGGCTACGTCATCGGCCTATAATGCCATCTTAGGCAGATTAGCTCTGAACGAGTTTAGGGTAGTAGTTTTGCCCTTTTATCTTAAAGTCTAGTATCTAGTGGGTGACCGAGTGGGGGAGGTACGAGAGATCAACTTGTGGCTCGTCGTTGTTATACAGATGATGTAAAAAATAGTCTCGCAAAGCTCTGCAAGCTCACACGACTATAACTGTGCATGCTCATACGACGAACGATCGCGGTCAATCGGACGTTGCATACCCACGCTCTAATATGATCGCCCGATTAGTGATACAGACTCTTGTCTCCTTAGACAAGTTATAAGTGTACATACTCACACGACTAACGATCGTGGCCGATCGGACGTTGCATACCCACACTCCAACACGATCGCCTGATCGGTGATCCAGACTCTTGTCTTCTTAGACAAGTTATAAGTCTGCCTGCTCACACGACTAACGATTGCGGTCGATTGGACGTGGCATACCCACGCTCCAACACAATCGCCCGTTCGATGATCCAGACTCTTATCTCCTTAGATAAATTATAAGTGTGTCTGCTCATACCACTAATGATCGTGGCCAATCAGACGTGACATACCCACGCTCCAACACGATCGCTCGATTGATGATCCAAACCTTTGTCTCCTTAGATAAGTTCTATGTGTGCATGCTCTCACTTGACTAATGATCGCGACCGATCAGACGTGACATTCCCACACTCCAACATGATCGCCCATTCGGTGATCCAGACTCTTGTCTCCTTAGACAAGTTATAAGTGTGCATGCTCACACGACTAACCATCGCGGGCGATCGGACGTGGCATACCCACACTCCAACACGATCGCCCGATTGGTAATCAGACTCTGGTCTCCTTAGACAAGTTATAAGTGTGCATGCTCACACGACTAACGATCATGGCCAATCGGATGTGGCATACCCACGCTCCAACATGATAGCCTGATCGGTGATCCAGTCTCTTATCTCTTAGAGAAGTTATAATGTGTTTACTCACACAACTAACGATTGCGGCCATGTGGCATACCCACGCTCTAACACTATTGCCCGATCGGTGATTTAGACTTTTGTCTCCTTAAACAAGTTATAAGTGTGCCTGCTCATATGACTAATGATCGCGGTCAATCGGACGTGGCATACCCACGCTCTAACACGATCGCTCGATCGGTAATCCAGACTCTTGTCTCCTTAGACAAGTTATAAGTGTGTTTGCTCACACAACTAATGATCGCAGTTGATCGGACGTGACATACCCACACTCTAACACGATCTCCCAATCGGTGATCTAGACTTTTGTCACCTTAGACAAGTTATAAGTCTGTTTGCTCACACGACTAAGATTGCGACCAATTGGACGTGGCATACCCACACTCCAACACGATCGCCCGATCGGTGATTCAGACTCTTGTCTTCTTAAACAAGTTATAAGTGTGCTTGCTCACATGACTAACGATCGTGGCCGATCGGGCATGACATACACACGCTCCAACACGATCGTCCGATTGGTGATCTAGACTCTTGTCTCCTTAGACAAATTATAAGTGTGTCTGCTCATACGACTAACGATCGCGACCGATCGGATATAACATACCCACGCTCCAATCGCCCGATCGATTATCCAACCTCTTGTCTTCTTAGACAACTTATAAGTGTGTTTGTTCACACGACTAACGATTGCGACCGATTGCACGTGACATACCCACGGTCCAACACGATCACTAGATTGGTGATCCAGACTCTTGTCTTCTTAGACAATAAGTGTGCTTGCTCACAGGGCTAACGATCACTGTCGATCGGACGTGGCATACCTACGCTCCAACATGATCGCTTGATCGGTGATCCAAACTCTTGTCTCCTTGGGCAAGTTATTATTGTGCCTGCTCACACGACTAACGATCGCGGCCGATCGAACGTGGCATACCCATGCTCCAACACGATCACCCGATTGGGGATCCAGACTCTTGTCTTCTTAGACAAGTTATAAGTGTGTCTGCTCAGACAACTAACGGTGGATCACGTACGGTACATAACCCACATGATTTGAGATGCTGCGACAATCAACAAATCTAACTAAAGGATAACTACGAAGGGTCAAGGTTCCCACTTCGACCGATCGAATGACCCACGTATAGTGTACTTATGAGCCCACGCAACGGCCGATCGGCTAACTCGCCTATAGCACACGACTAGCTCCTAAATCCACTGAAGCCGACCGACTGACGCGGGAACATCCCAGCTTAAGTAGCCAGTTAGGGGCTTCATGGGTCTTATAGGCTGGACCCCTTATCACGGGGTCCACAAACTAAACCCTCTTTTTATTGGGCCTCCATGTGCAAGTAACAACTCATCGATCCTTTCAAACGGACGCCCCATTTTACCTATGAGCTTAAACATTGATCTGCTCAGTAATCAATAACTCATAGGTTTAAACACTAACCTGATCAGTGATTCATTACCTTATCTGCATATTCACAGATTTCTTATAGGGGATCTATCAGCATGACAACCTTGTTATGACTGATATGACATCCTGACGATGGAGGGTTATCAAGGGACGTTGTATATAAACAGGGA
>JAGFNQ010002625.1:33920-71712 GCA_024364735.1 Boesenbergia rotunda | reverse complement strand
ACATGCTTCACAGATTTTTCTTTGGCACACAATTTCTCACTGCGTGCCAAATTTTCTTTCATTGCAGATTTTTTCCTTTCATTGCATGCCACTTGGATCTTCAAAGTATGATAAGGAATCTAGATGCCTCAATTGTTTCCATCCTTAACCACTTCTTCTTGCTCATTTTTGACACCAAACTCACTCAACTTGGCACCTTTTGGCTTCAACCGAAAGGATTTTTTTTTCTTGACATGAAATGCCTCTTTGATACAAAATACCTCCAAAACACTAGCCTACTCCCCCACACTTGATCTTTTGTCCGTCTCGGGCAAAGTAGCATCAAGAAACATCCCAAGCAAACAAGTCCATAGAAAAGTATGGTTAAGAGTAGGAAATAAGGAAAAAAAATAGAATAAACATGATTATTGCCAAAAATTGATATGGAAAGGTAAACAAATTGATTAGCCTCTATAGATGTGATCCAATCATTGAAATATGGTTTTGAAAGAACTTAAGCAAGTTCTAGAGCACAATCACATATATGTGTCACGAAAATAAGGCTAATTCTCACTAGGTGCAAATAATTCATCTCAAGTCATCAATTAAGAATCTAAAGCCAAGTAGTACTCAAGCATCCAAGATTTCATCCATTAGCTCAAACCTCAAGTTTTAACAACCAAATTTAATTTATTTTCAAGAGATTCTAAAATGACATGAAGATAACATATAGGGATACATTTATTCACTAAGAACAAAAGTGCTAAAAGAAATGACATGGTATTTACAATGTTTATGTATTCATTCTATTTTGTCTAAGAATTTATCATCAATAACTTGCTTCAAAAAGAGAAAAATTTACTCCTAGAAATATGAAAATGATATATACAATGAAATGTAGGTGTAGGAAAAGTAAACTCCCCTTAAGTTGGGTAGATAGCGTCTTTGAAGTATAAATCATCCACCTCTAGCTCCTTCAATTCTTCAAAATACTTTTTGAACCGATGACCATTGACTTTCCACAAATCCATTAGCTTCGTCCCTAATTTCAACAACTCCATAGGAAAAAATGTTAGTTACAATAAATGGACTTTCCCACCTTGACCTTAATTTACCTCTTATCAATTTAAGCCTTGATTTATACAATAAGACCTTGTCACCAATTTGGAAGTTTTTTTTCAAGATGTGCTTGTCATGGAAATTTTTGGTCTTTTCCTTGTAGATCCTTGAATTTTCGAATGCTTCTAGCCGAATCTCTTCAAGTTCTTGAAGTTGCAATTTTCTTTCTTCTCCCACCTTGTTAGCATCGAAATTACAAGCCTTCACCGCCCAATATACTTTGTGCTCTATTTCCACGGGGAGATGACAAGCTTTACCATAGACCAAGCGGTAGGGAGACATGACAATCGGAGTCTTAAATGCAGTTCTATAGGCCCAAAGTGCATCATCTAATCTTTTGCTCCAATCTTTTCTAGTGGGCCCAACAGTCTTTTCCAAGATGGATTTGATCTCTCTGTTAGAAATTTCAGCCTGCCCATTTGTTTGGGGATGGTAGGATGTAGAAACTTTATGTACAACCCCATATTTACTTAGCAGTGCCTTTATGTGTTTGTTGCAAAAATGAGATTCTTGGTCACTAATTATGGCTCTTGGAATTCCAAACCTGCAGAAAATGTGTGACCTAACAAAACTACAAGTAACAGAAGAATCATCAGTCTTGGAGGGAATGACCTCCACCCATTTTGAAACATAATCCACAGCAAGTAAAATGTACAAATAATCGTAAGATGCAGGAAAGGGTCCCACAAAATCTATTCCCCAAATATCAAAAATCTCACAGTAAAGTATAGTGTGCTAGGGCATCTCATGTCTCGCTCCTATGTTCCCCGTTCGCTGACATCTATCACAATTTTTATAAAAGACATATGAATAATGAAATAGGGTGGGACAGTACAATCCACACTCTAACACTTTCCTAGCAGTTCTTTGGGGTCCAAAATGCCCTCCACAAGCTGATGAATGACAAAATGTAAGGACAGAAGAAAACTCATGATCTGGTATGCATCTCCTAATTATTTGATCATTACAAAACTTCCATAAATAAGGGTCATCCTACACATAGAACTTTGCATCACTTTTAAGTTTATCTTTTTGAGCCTTAGAAAAGTGTGTAGGGAAAACATGTGCAACTAGAAAGTTAACTAGGTCTGCATACCACGGTGTCTCATCATGTATTGCAATCAGGTGCTCATCTCTAAAATCATCGTCAATGGTGGTAGGAGATCCATCTCCTTCAATCCTGCTCAAGTGATCTGCAATTAGGTTTTCTTTGCCACTTCTATCTCTGATCTCCAGATCAAATTCTTGGAGCAGGAGCATCCATCTGATCAATCTGGGTTTTGCATCAGGCTTTTTCAACAGGTATTTTAGAGCTGCATGATCAGAAAAAATAATAACATGTGAGCACAATAAATAAGATCTGAAACGATCCAAAGCAAAAACAATGACAAGAAGCTCCTTTTCAGTGGTGGTGTAGTTTGCTTGGGCGGCATCTAGGGTTTTGGAGGCATAGCAGATGACATGAGGTGCTCCATCAACCCTCTGTGCTAGAACAGCTCCCACTGCAAAATTAGATGCATCACACATTAATTCAAAGGGTAAAGTCCAATCAGGTGATTTAATAATAGGAGTTGAGGTAAGAGCCTCCCTGAGTCTGTGAAAAGCTTCTTTGCACTTATCATCAAAATGAAACTTAACATCTTTCTGCAAAAGTCTTGTCAAGGGTCGAGCAATCAAGTTGAAGTCTCTAATAAATCTGCGGTAGAAACCTGCATGCCCAAGGAAAGCACGAACATCCCGTACGCATACGGGGTAAGATAAAGAAGAAATAACACTGATTTTTACAGGATCTACCTCTATACCTCTCCTAGAGACTATATGTCCAAATACAATCCCATGCTCTACCATGAAGTGACATTTTTCAAAATTAAGAGCAATGGTGTAAAATCCTACACAAATTTTCTAAGCATGAATCAAAAGACGTGCCAAAAATTGAAAAGTCATCCATGAATATTTCCTTACAGTGCTCTAACAACTCACCAAATATACTTACCATGCAGCACTGAAATGTTCCTGGTGCGTTGCAGAGTCCAAAAGGCATACGTCTGTAGGCAAAAGTGCCAAAGGGGCAAGTGAAGGTAGTCTTCTCCTGGTCCTCTGGATCTATACAAATCTGAAAGTAGCCTGAATAACCATCCAAAAAACAATAATGCGACTTCCCTGCCAGTCTTTCAAGCATCTGATCAATAAAGGGTAAAGGGAAGTGATCTTTCCTAGTAACCTTGTTGAGCTTTCTGTAATCAATGCAGACTCTTCAAGAATTCTTAATTCTGGTGGGCACTAGTTCATTGCTTTCATCTGCCACCACTGTCACTCCAGATTTCTTAGGCACCACATGTATGGGACTAACCCACTGACTGTCAGAAATGAGGTAAATGATACCTGCCTATAGAAGTCGAGTCACCTCTTTCTTTACAACGTCCAAAATAAGTGGATTAAGTCTCCTTTGTGGCTGCCTCACGGGTTTAACATTGTCTTCCAAGAATATCCTGTGCATACAGATAGCTGGGTTGATGCCTGATATATCTGATAAAGTTCACCCAATTGCCTTCTTATAATGCCTCAGGACTTGCAATAATTTCTCTTCCTGCTCTGACTCCAAATGTTGTGCAATAATAACGGGAAAAGTCTGCTCCTCTCCTAGGTACGCATACTTCAAATGGCCTGGTAGTGGCTTAAGTTCAATCTGGCCCTCCTCAGTAGGTATGAGTGATCCTTGGGGCTCTGTGCAATCCCCTACACTATCACTCTCAATAGAAATAGGTGATCCTTGGGGCTCTGTGCAATCCCCTACACCTAGAAAATCCTCTCCAGTTGGAAGTGCATCTGAAATATCCTCAGTCTCGGCAGTAAATACTCCCTCAGCCTCCTCTGAATAAATAACTCCTCCAGAAAAATCATGTAGAAATCCCTCAGCCTCTAACTCTGTATCCTCCAACTCCTCAAGAATACTCATGCTCATAATGGAGTGGTCCTCTCTCAGGTGCTTCATAGCGTTAAAAATGTTAAACTGAACTACCGTGTCTCCAATCTCCATAGAAAGCGTACCAGCATAAACATCTATTTTTGTTCTAGCAGTCTTTAGAAATGGTCTTCCTAAAATAAGTGGAGAACGGTGTGCAAGATAATCTCCCTCCATATCCAAGATATAAAAATCTGCAGGAAATATCAGCTCCTTTACCTTCACCAAAACATCTTTAATTATACCGGCTGGGTGGGTCTGGCTCCGGTCTGCTAACTGTATCACCACACCAGTAGGTTGTAAAGGGCCTATGCCAAACATCTGGAAGACTGACCTGGGCATCACATTAATGGAAGCTCCTAAATCCAGCATGGCATCATGTAACGTGGTGCTCCCTATCTCATAAGATACAGTAAATACTCTAGGGTCTTCACACTTCTGAGGTATGACATGAATAAGTGCTGAAATATTTTTCCCCAAGCTGACCAATTCATTTTCCTTAAGTTTCTTCTTGTGAACACAGAGATCTTTCAAAAACTTGGCATACTTAGGAATCTGTTTAATCATGATCAACAAGGTACATTAATCTCTACTTTACTGAAAAGTTTCACTAGCTCATTGTATTCCTTAGCTTTCTCCTCTTCCACTTGCTTCTTAGCCTGTGTTTTACGCTGATGGAATGGCAAAGGAACTCTCAAATCATCTTCTTGAGCCGAAAGTTTAGGGGCTGAAATTGGTGCTGCTGCCCCACTCGAAGTAGCTGCTGTGAAATGTGTTTCGCCACTGATTTCTCCCTCATTTTCCACCAAAATCGCAGGATTACTTGATGAAGGAGTTTGGCACGGACTAGGGGTGGAACCAACTGAATTTGGAGTGATTCCATGGTTGTTTTGAGCTGGAAATGAAGGTGCTGTCCCATTTTCAGAAAACTCAGCTCTTGGACCACTTTGAGTTGAGTAACCTTCCCGCTCCTCAAAGTAATAGCGCTAACATTTCCCTTTGGATTGGGAATAGCTTGAGAAGGTAGTTGGCTTGATCCTTAAGCTTGACTTTGATTTATCCCACTAGTCAATTGTCCCATTTGCCTTTCGAGGTTTTGTATGGCCGGCTCATTCCTTTGTTGTTGTTGTTGTAAAACTTGTTGTTGGTGTAAAACTTGTTGTTGTTGTAAAACTTGTTGTAACATCTCCTCAATTCTTTGTTGTTGCGCATTTCCTCCACTAGAGCCTCCATAGCCTCCTTGTTTAGCATAGTGCCTTAATTGACCTTGAAATGATGAAGTAGGTTGTTGAAATTGTTGAACTTGCTGAGATCCTTGAAAATAGGACTGTTGGGGCTGATAGGAGGGCTGAAATTGTTGTTGATAGGGCTCATAATTGGGCTGGAATGTTGGTTGAATTTGCTGAGAATTATAACCTTGAAAATTCTGGTTTTGAAATGGAACTTGCTGTGGTGAGGACTGAAATTGCATAGGCTGGAAATTCGAATTCGAAGGCTGGAAACTTGGATTGTAAGGCTGTGAGGGCTGGAAATTTTGCTGGTTTTGAGGCTGGAACGTTTGAAATGCTTGGAAACCTTGCTGCCCTTGCTGAATTGGCTGGAATTGAGGCTGGAATTGCTGAAATTGGGGCTGAGGTTGCTGAAATGTTGGCTGAATCAGCTGAAATTGGGGCTGGAAAATTTGCTGATTTTGCTGCGTTTACTGGAGCTGCTGTTGTGGTTGCTGAAATTACTGTTGTGAGGGGTTTTGTTGGTAGAAAGAATTCCCATATTTAAGATTTGGATGATCCCTCCAACCAGGGTTATAAGTAGAAGAATAGGGGTTATTTCGAGATTGAAATTGTCCCCTAACCAATGCCGCTACTGTCTCATTTTGTTGGAGGGTGGGACATGAATCTGAATTATGCTCTTGACTAGAGCAAATACTGCATACCCTCATTACTTGGTTAGCTTGTGGAGTTGCTGAAAGATTCGGATTTTGACTTGCATTATTAAGACCCATTTGCTTTATCGCTGATGTGAGCTCTACCAATGCATTCTTGATTTCTTTCTGATCATTTGAAACCCCCTGGACCTCATTAACTCCTCTAGTGGTCAATGCTCCGCTTCCAAACTGTTGTGAGTTCTCAGCCATGTTTGAAATAAGTTCCCTAGCTTGATCTGGCGTCTTGTTAACTAGGGCTCCTCCAGCTGCAGCATTTATCATAATTCTGTCCATCTGCAATAAGCCCTCATATAAATACTGGATGAGTAACTGCTCACTGATCTGGTCCTGTGGGCAACTGGAGCACAATTTGTTGAATCTCTCCCAGTAGTCATAAAGTGTCTCCCCCACCACTTGCTGAATGTCACAAATGCTTTTTCTAATGATTGCAGTTCTGGAGGCTGGGAAATATTTCTCTAGGAACGTCTTCTTCATGGAAATCCAGCTAGACACGTGCCCAGTAGGTAAGTAGTAGAACCAATCTTTTGCTGCTCCAGTCAGGGAGAAGGGAAAAGCCCTCAGCTTCATATCTTCTTCTGAAATATCCTGAGGCTTCATGGTGGAGCATACAACGTGAAACTCATGCAGGTGTCTATTTGGATCTTCTCCAGATAATCCTTAAAACTTAGGTAGCAAGTGAATGAGTCCAGATCTAAGCTCAAAATCGCCAGCCAGCTCTGGATAAGCAATGCTGGAATACTGAAATGTGTCGTCTGGTGCTGCGAGTTCCTTCATAGTCTTCTGGTGGTCTGCCATGATAATGCCTGAATGAGTGGGAAAAGTCCGAAGAGAAGGAATATCAATGGTCTCTAAAAGTATGCCTTGGTTCCTCCTTGCTCTGAAAGTTCTCTCAATTTCAGGGTCAAATTCTTCGAGATCACCACTTGTAGACCTGGTCATAAAATCAAAAACAAATCGCAGTAAAATATATAGAAAGATGAAACAAGTAAAGTAAATCACAACATATAGCAGTAAGCACAAAAATGAATCAAGAAAGATATGAAATAAGCACACAAGCAAAAATCAAACAACTCAACTAGTAGCGTCCCCAGCAACGGCGCCAAAAATTTTGATGGACTCGAACTAGGTGTCACGACTGTGGGTTTCAAAATTTAGATATGTGTAAAGCTGGAAACCCTTTTTGCTAGCAAAGATGAAAACGTAGTAAAGGGGCCACAGGTCATATTTTTCCTAGGGCTAGTTGAGATTGTTTGATTCGAGCTCGAGTTTATGTGTCGTCGAATATTTTTGGGTTTCAAATAAATTCTGAGTTTGATTTGCAATTCAGAAATGAAAACACACAAGAAAAGGAAGACACTTAACTAAATGAACTAAACAAAGTAATAACAACTAATAACTCATCCAATGGACCACTTAATCAACTAATGCAATATTGCAAAATTCGGGAATTAAACTGATTCAAAATGCAAGAGTTCACTACAGCTTATGTTCAACTTTGGAAATTTCCACTCAAGGCAACCCTAATGCGAAACAAATGAAACAAAATAGATTTTGACAATTTTCGATTAAACCAAATGCTAGCACTTTGAACCTAATTGCAAAATTGAAACTACAATTCAGAACAAACCCAATGCAAATGAGATGATTTCAAGCACAATAATACACTAAAAATAGGTTTAGTCTTGATACAAAACAGTGCCGAAACTTAACATTGCGTGCCACATGCAAAAAATGAAGTAAACTTGCTACCAAGAGGAAAGAGCTAATATGCCAAGGCTGATGTGGAGTGCCAAGCTAATTCTAACAATTCAGAATTGAAATTAATCAATTAAGATTGGAAAGGTAAGCTACCAGTAAAATGATATGCAAGACTGAAGGACGAAATTCAGTAACAAAATTCAGAGCAATTCAGAAATGTTTAAGGCAGAAACAGTTTGCAGAAATGCAATACAATTCAATTGCAGACAAACACACAAGGCAAGCTGAATTCGAGTGTATAATCTAGTGTTAAACAAGATATAGAAGATCTAAGGTTCTCTTGACACAAACTTTAGAAGCCAATAACCGAAACTGACAGACTTGAGATTGAAGTTGATGATACGCAGGAATAACTGCTATGCAACAGCTGAACAAAATTTCAGAAAGAGAACTCAATTCAAAAATGATTCACATGAAAAGTAAACTTAAACCAAATGCATTAGCACACTAAATGTGATGTCTAATTTTCAGGAATGAAAACACAGAAACAAACTGAACTTGAAGTAAGTGCAGGAACCAAGTTGATACGCAGCTACAAACTTGATACACAAGAACTAATTCATGAAACAAACTGAATTTAAGAATAATTGTTCACTAAGCAAGCATCTATCTAATACGAAGGCAGAATTGAAAAGCCATTAACTGAAGGAACAAATCAGAAAACTAAGCTTAACTAATCTGAAATTCAGAGACTGAAAATAAACTGCAGAAATCAAAATTACAGCTAACAAATTGAAAATTCACTAAGTAAACTAAGTCTCGATCTCTTCTTTAGCTCAAGAACTCCTTGTCGTCACACAAGGGTGATGCCTCGAACCCGTAAGCTCCACAAATCGTTGGGAAACTGTCTCTGCGAATCAATCCGAGCTCAACTCTGCTCAATCTGAAATACCCCTTCGATTCCCTCAACAGCTGTGTCCGATTGCGCTGAAGCTTGTGGATGATCCAAGCAATCCAGGGAACCTCTCTGAACGACTCGGGTAGATGAAAATGGTGCATAACCGATCCAAGGGAAGCAAATGGCAGAATTGAGGAAACCTCACATCAGCTCTGTTTCTTGGGCAAAATGGAACTGGAAACTTCACTGAGAGCTCTTCCCAATGACCTAAAACTTGCTCTAATGAAGGAATTGAGTGGTCGCGCCCCTTAGATGAAGAAAAGCTTGCTGAAGAAATGAAGAAAACGCGAAGACGAAGAAGACAGCGGCGAAGACGCGACAAGCTGCGACCTGGGGATGATTAAGTTTAAATACTTTGAAACCAACGGCTGAGATTGATTTGGTTTGATCCAACGGCTGAAGCTGCTCTGATCGAACCCAAAATTTAATGATGTTGATCAAGAGTCAGGATCTGCCTCGGGGTAGCTCGGATCTTCCAGATTTGCAATGGATGGCCCAGATCAACTTGATCTTTGAATGGATAGTCTAGAGCCCTCTGAACTTGATCCAATGGTTGAATGATCTCTGATTTGGGTGAAAATCTCATATCTTGACCTTAGTGCTTGATCAGCCTTAACCTTAACTCAGATTGCCTCAGAAGTTCCCATATGGCTCAGATCTAGCCGTTTTTGAATTAGACGGCCCAGATTTGTCTGAAGCTTGATCACTCGATCCGGGTCCACTTCCGACTCAAATTTGACCCAGCATAACCTAGGTCCATGATCCTTCCATGCCTACAAAAATAGATCAACAATTTAGTGGCAAAATAATTCAAATGTATCGATATTTACAATTAAGTCCAAAATAGCAGTAATTTCTAGAACCTAGCATAAATGCAAGATTAAACAAGTAAAATATGGGTCAAACATGAATTTAATAACCTGAAATGATCAACAAAATAACACTTATCAGTGATCTAGACTTTTGCCACCTTAGACAAGTTATAAGTCTGTTTGCTCACACGACTAAGATTGCGATCGATTGGACGTGGCATACCCACACTCCAACACGATCGTCCGATCAGTGATTCAGACTCTTGTCTTCTTAAACAAGTTATAAGTGTGCTTGCTCACACGACTAACGATCGTGGCCGATCGGGCATGACATACACACGCTCCAACATGATCGTCCGATTGGTGATCTAAACTCTTGTCTCCTTAGACAAATTATAAGTGTGTCTGCTCATACGACTAACCATCGCGGCCGATCGGATATAACACACCCACGCTCTAACACGATCGCCTGATCGATTATCCAAATCTCTTGTCTTCTTAGACAACTTATAAGTGTGTTTGTTCACACGACTAACGATCACTCGATTGGTGATCTAGACTCTTGTCTTCTTAAACAAGTTATAAGTGTGCTTGCTCACAGGGCTAACGATCACTGTCGATCGGACGTGGCATACCTACGCTCCAACACGATCGCTTGATCGGTGATCCAAACTCTTGTCTCCTTGGGCAAGTTATTATTGTGCCTGCTCACACGACTAACGATCGCGGCCGATCGAACGTGACATACCCATGCTCCAACATGATCACCCGATTGGTGATCCAGACTCTTGTCTTCTTAGACAAGTTATAAGTGTGTCTGCTTAGACGACTAACGGTGGATCACGTACGGTACATAACTCACATGATTTGAGATGCTGTGACAATCAGCAAATCTAACTAAAGGGTAACTACGATGGGTCAAGGTTCCCACTTCGACCGATCGAATGACCCACGTATAGTGTACTTATGAGCCCACGCAACGGCCGATCGGCTAAACCGCCTATAGCACACGACTAGCTCCTGAATCCACTGTAGTCGACCGACTGACGCGGGAACATCCCAGCTTAAGTAGCCAGTTAGGGGCTTCATGGGTCTTATAGGCTGGACCCCTTATCACAGGGTCCACAAACTAAACCCTCTTTTTATTGGGCCTCCATGTGCAAGTAACAACTCATCGATCCTTTCAAATGGACGCCCCATTTTACCTATGAGCTTAAACATTGATCTGCTCAGTAATCAATAACTCATAGGTTTAAACACTAACCTGATCAGTGATTCATTACCTTATCTGCGTATTCACAGATTTCTTATAGGGGATCTATCAGCATGACAACCTTGTTATGACTGATATGGCATCCTGACGATGGAGGGTTATCAAAGGACGTTGTATATAAATAGGGATCTCTCCTCCACGGTGTAGGTAAGTTCTAGCCACTGGCTTCTCCGTTCAAGTTCTTCTTCTTCTTCTTCTTCGTCTTTATCTTCTAGAAGAAAAACTAACTTGAACGTTGGAGTGCACACGCCAGGGACCTCTTGGGCTTGCCACTAAAACTCTTTTGCTTGAGTGACATCTTTTGCAGACTTCGAAGACAATGGTGCAGTACAACTTAGGTCAGCAATCTTGTTGTATCACACTTCATCGCTTGTAGATGGGATAGGCCGTCAAGGGTAGGGATGGAAACAGGCCAGGCCAGGCCAGGCTTCTACCTTAACAGGCCAAATCTGTATAATAACAAATTGGCCTGAGCCTGACCTGTGGCCTGTTATAAGCTTTGTTCTTGGCCTGAGCTTGACCTGGCCTGTGACCTGTTTACAAAGTCTGTAATTTACAAAGTCTGTTTACAAAACTTGTAATTTTATTTGTATCTTATTGCTAAAAGAGATTTATGGTGTATTGGCAAGTAGGGTGGTAGATAAGATCTTGTTTGGTATATTTATTTTGACAATTTGTATAATATAATTTTAACAGACCCATGCCGACCTATCAGGCTTCATAGTCTTTATATTGAGTTTGACCCTGGCCTGATAAGATAAACAGACTTTCAAACAGGCCTCACTATTATTTTATTTTTAAACAGGTCAGGCCCCTGACAGGCCGCCTGGCTTATTTCCATCCTTAGTCAAGGGCAAGAGTGTTAGGTTACACTAAAAATATGACTAATAATATATATGATATAATTTAAATATATAAATAATTAACACAAATAAGGGACTTAAAATAAAGTCGTTTAAGGGTTTTGGTGGACATGCATAGTATTATCTTGATATGTATTGAAGACCTCATTCATGTTGAGGGAGGAGATGAGAACTGCATCGATCTAAATGTCTACGATTGTGAGAGGATGAGAAATATCATTGTCATTATTTTTAGCAAGGGCGGAGCCACGTTAACACCTACCCAGACTTTAGCCCTCGGCCCCATGGCATTGAGGAGGAGACAAGTTTGGATTTACGACGGAAGAAAATAAAATATCAAAGAGAAAAACAATTCGGGAAAATGCATTGGCGCTCGCGACCTATTGTTCAGGATCAACCTAGATAGGCCATCCGTTCGGACTCCGCTATTGAATTTTAAATGAAAGTACATAAGTTAGCAATTTATAGTTATTTATAATTCGAATATCAATTTTGTATGCAAATTGTCTTCAAAGGATAATGATATTAACCATTATTTTTTTATAGATATTGAATATTTATCTAATTGTTGTGTATGCCATGAACCATTTAACATGTGTTCCAGGACTTTAATCTTGGCATTAACTCGATATTGGACCGAGTCAACCGAGTAACATCTTGATACAATTTCACTGGATGGTTTGCCTCGGCATATTCAGATTTATGGCGTCTAAGGATATGCCCTAGTTTTAGAAACTAAATGATTTGCCTCTTTGAATTTTGATCGCAATTGCATATAACAACAATAATATTCATATAATTACAAGTGGTAATTAAGACACTTCCTTATTTATAAAGAAAAGAATAATATAAAATTTAAATTATGACATTTTTATGGATAAATAAATGAAGAAGAAAATAAATAACTTTTGCTTCAAACCAAAAAAAGCAAGATTACACAAAATAATGTGAATAATTAATCCTAGTACATTTATCTTGATCATCATTCATAGCGCTCCATGGATGGCACGTACCAAATTGGCGGAGGTAATATAATTTCATAAGGCAAACAACAACGCTTAAATTTTTCTTGTTCCAAATCAAAGAAGCCAATATCCGAATTTGATCTGCCTAGAAAAAAATTGCATCTTGATCCCTCCCATGTATCAGTGAAGTAGATACAATTTGCTTTGAGTCTAGCAAAATCTTCAGTCGATAATAAATAAGCATTATTCATACCTATAAAAATAGACTTGTTTCCCAAACATCTAACTCCATCCCAATAAGAATTACTCTCACAATTATACCTGAAAACCGTAAATCCTACGGTCTCATGTTTTATAATTGGATCATCATCAGAAGGATAAATATAGTCTGTGTGTCTCAAAATTAGGAATAGTTCGCCGATGCTTGAAAATGCTATGTAATGATCACGACATCTACGAACTAAAGATAAGAAGAAGCCAGAGAATTCAATGTCTTCATCAATGATAACTCTTTTGATCAGATCATCTCCACTTAAGTCAATCGCAACAATCTCTGAAGGACCCATTAAAGCATAAAATAATCCATCATAATACATAATATCCTTCACAAAAAAATCAAGATCTATCCACTTAGGTGTGCCTGCTTTAGTATAGGCACATGGAAATCCATTGCAAATAATCATGGCCATATAATTACTGGGAGTTGGATTTGAGGAGAAGATGACTTTCTTTACGTGGCAGTCCCGACAAGTTTCAAAATCACTTAAGTAAGAATATCTAAACTTCTTGTTATGGAACATGTAACCCCTAGGTACAGTATCACAAGGGAAAAGTTGGAGCAAAGAAGGGAGATGGATTTGAGCACTAGTAAGTGGATTCAAAAGGCTAATGTTAAAGGCTAAATCAACAATGGCAACCCAACTGCCATTAGATCCAGCATAACACATGCCATAGAGCGGAGGCACGGGAGAAAATTTGAAGTTGGAATAATGCTCATTATCCGAAGGTAATGGTAAAAAGGTACACAAGTTATCAATTTGCTCCGCGGGTAGAAGAAGCCAAGGGCATGGAAAAATAATAGAAGGGAGAGCCGAGCACCAAGACTTGCACACCGTACGAAATACAATATGATGTGGAAGATATAGCTTCTCTCCGAGTTGTTTGTCTGAGAAGATCAAGAGGAAGCAATGACCAATCATGAGCATCATCATCCATATTGGAATAGTGTGTATCTTTTTAAACTCTCTAATTTAGAGAGAAGAAAGGGCGATTTTTTGCTTCACCAAAACTCGTGGATTGGGGATTGTTGTCTAAAGGCTCTACTATTTATAATGTGGTATGTTGCTTCATCAACAAAAATAATTATAATTAACAGAATCCTAATTAATGGAATTTTACGTATTTATAGGTTAATGGTTAATTTATTGAAATATTTTTATTTGAAGAAAAAATAGAATAAATCTGAATACAAATGGCAAAATTTTATTTATTATACTTTTTGGTAAAACAATAAATAATCTTTAAAATCTAAATGGCAAAAAAAAATTTATTTTGTTAAATTCAGGATGGTGATTTTTTGTCTAAGGAAATTTGAAATTCATTTGATGCTTACGATTTTGTTTTTTTTAAATTATATATAGAGTTTTAATATACCGTACATATTACGCCGCACACTTGTCAACGCTTAAAAAAAATTCGTTTTAATTTTTTTTTTATGTTTAATCTGATCGAAATAAACGAAAGCTTTAAATAATAATAATAATAAAATTTAAGATGCTCATATATTTTGTGTCCGATAGAAACAGATTGCATGATGTAGAATACACTTAATGATGGAATCGGTCCGTTCGGATAGAGGCGTAGCCATCGGATATCAATGATGGAATCGGTCCGTTCGGACTTATATATGCCTCAAGAGATCACCGGGACAGACTCAAATATTCTAAACCCAAAGAGGAAGCCCAGCCTGTGTAGACCCGTATAGGCTTGTGTAAGCCCATTACACCCTTAAGATAGTTGGGCCGCTGAGATAGGCCCTCCTAAGAAACTCTTCTGAAAGGTACGACCCCCTAATATCAAACGTCACTAATAAATAAGGAATCAATATATGACTTATACGTTAGAGCAATTTAAGTGCTTTAAATTTTGAATTTTAGACAAAAAAAAAACATTTAAGTTAGATTTATTATTGTATTTGATATGTATATTTGAGTGTGCAAGTTCTGCAGAAAACACATAGACTTAGCTTAACAACATCGAGTCCGGTGAAGGATGATGCATCCGAGGGACCGTGGATAAGACAGCAACGATGCGCCGAGGGAAGCGCACTTCGAAACATACGGGAAGGATGACATGTGGAGACGAGCCGCAAGCTCGTATGCATCCAAGGGACGAGTGCCAAAGTCAAAGAAGACTTGAAGGCAAGAGTCAAAGCTGCGATGAAGAGTCAAGTGAGTCATAAGAGTCCGAGTGCTGAGTGAAATGTACTCGGGAAGGGAAATCGTATGTTTAGGGTTTCACCAGTCAACTGGTATGAGATTAGTCGACTGGTGGAGGTCTAGAAGGATCAGCCAGCTGATCTTCTGTGCAGTCAATTAGTGTAGGCTGAATTCGAACGTTGGTATGTAACATTCGAATTCGACAGCTGACAGTCGACTGGTTTTGGAACTATTCGATTAATAACGGTTGGATCAACAACGAGCTCTATTTAATAACGGCTGGATCGACGGCTGTGATCGGCTATTCACTCCCCTCTAGCCATGTTATCGATCCCAACAATAGACGCACTAAAAGCCTTAGTAATCATTATACTATCTATATTCGATTGTTACTATATAGAAAATATTACGATGCGATAGTCTTATTTACGATGACATAATATCTTATGGGAGTGGGAATTATGAGAAATGTTATAAATAGAGATCTCTCCCTCACGGCAAAGTCCAAAGATTCCATTATCAAAGCTACCAAATATCAGAGGAACATAAGGAATCTGTTGACGATGAATCTGCTGTTCCGGTTGAAAAGATTGTTGTTTTGGCTGAAGAGATGAGACTCTGCAGCTCTGCCAACAGCTGAGGTGCTGAAGTTCAAACTTTTAATGGGCTAATTCATCGATCTAACTCAATTAGTGTGCTGATAGGAATGAATTACTTGATACACGTAGCAAATGCTCGATGTCTTTGCAGGTTCTGATCGATTAAATGAGGCAAATGCTTAGTTGGTACATCTTCTACCTTTTCATCAGAATGTTAACTTTTCAGGTATAGAAGTTACAATTAGCATTCATTTGAATTTAATGAATAATTATTAATTAGTTATTGAACATTGTGTTTGTCCTATGACCCATTAGCAATTAATTGAACCACAAAGGGGTGGGTTTGGTAGAGATTTCACGAAATCAAATCTTAATTATTTAAGACTATAATTTTAATTGATGATCTAATAAGCTCTAAATTTAATCCAAACCGATTTAAATTAAGTAGACGAACAACAAAATATATAAAATATTATGTAAGATTTGAATTGTGTTGAGTTTTTTTTTCGAAGATGAATACAATTTGAAATATTTGTTAAATTACAAAAGTTAATTCTATCGGAGCTAAGTCACTCTCTTCGTCGGATGGAATTAGACGGGCGCTCAACATGCACTCAACTCTCAAAGTCCGAAATCCATCGAAGTCCTTGTTGTCCATTACTTCTTTCTCCACTAGCTACTGTTAGATTGTCGTGGCATCGCCGATCAGATAGTCAAATTTAAGAACATTAATTCACACTAAAGTAGTTAAAAACTATGACCAATAATATATGTGGTACAATTTAAATATATAAATAATTAACATAAATTAAGGACACTTATAAAGTTGTTTCCAACACAGTTTGGATGGGCATGTATCGTATTATCTTGATCTATATTGATCTTTTGTTAGCTACTCATCTATCTATACAATCTATAAGTATTTGTAAAATTTAATAAAATCAATATGTTCGTCCTCCCCACATAGTAACCATAATATCAAAGCTAGTAGTTTTTATAATTTATCTTTTCCATATTAGTCCTGGGATGGATTGATACGGATGCTGGAGATGAGTAAATTATCTTTTACCACCTATAAGTATTTGCTATTATTTAAAAAAAAACGTTCTCACCTCTTTTATGTGAGAATTAAATATCAAATTTGGATATTCTAAATTCTAAATTATAAACAGTACACCCCAAACATAATAGTGCTTGTGAATTGCCCATAAATGGGTGAGTATTGTAAGAAGATATATAAAACATGAGTCAATTTGCTACATCAACCTGTATTCATGGGTTGCCTATGAATGGCTGAGTAGGATAATAACGTTTTAAAAACATTTTTAAAAAAATCGAATCAATTTGTCACATCAACAAGTGCCTATGAGTTCTCTAGAGATAAATGAGTAAGCCCCCGGGGCTATGGTGGAGCGGTAGGGTAACTAGTTGTTAATCCAGGCATTCGCGGTTTGATCCCCAGCTACGACGCATTTTGCAGGAATTTTTCCTCCAAATGGGGCGCGAACCCTGGGACGCTGGGCTTCTAGACTGTCCACCGCGAGCACTTCCCGATTTATCCTGGTGACCGGTGGGAAATTTCCGTGAGGCCGGGCCGATCACCCCAGGTTCAATTTGTCTGCTGTCTGATTCATCATTTTTCTAGAGATAAATGAGTAGAGCTATAAAAACACACTCTCTTTCTATATAGCTTAATAATACCATACGGGATTTGTTTCCGCGACTATGTGCGACGCCTTTGCCGGGGCGCCTACATTCAATTCAGGCGCCCCAATTCAATTATTTTTATGATTTTAAAAAAACCAACATTTCCTTAAATATAAACCCTAAATATATATACTATGCTCCATGAGCATCTAAAATTTTTTACTTTTACTTTTTTTTTTTTAACTTGAACGCTATAACTCAATTCTAAAACTTAAACTCTAAAGGTAAAATTTTATTTACTTAACCCTAAGCTATAAAAAATAAAAAATAAAATAAAATCATTGTTGAACCATCTAGGCACTTAGATTCAATCCAAGCACCTAGATTTGATCTAGGTGGCCCGATCGCGCACAGGCATGTAGGCGTCTGGAATGAATCCAAGCGTTTGGATTCGTTATAGTAGCTTTTTTTTTAACTCTAAGTTTAAGCAATTAGATTTTGCCTTTAAAATTTAGGGGTGAGTTATAGTGTTCAAACTAAAGAAAATTTTAGATGCTCACGAGGTATATATTTAGAGTGTCTAATAGCATTTTTATTTTTATTAGCTTTAGGATTAAGACAATTATATTTTAACTCTATGGTTTAAGAGTTGAAATATACTATTTAAACTAAAAAAATTAAAATTAAAAAATTTTAGTTGTCCACGGGATATAGTATATGTATTTAGGATTTAAAATTTTAAGAAATGTTGATTTTTTTTAAAAAAAATAAAATTTGAATTTAGCACTTGGATCACTACGCGGATGGTCAGATAGGGCACCGTACACAACATATCACTATATATATAGATGTTATTGCATATTTGATTTGTATGTAGAACTATCAGATAGGCGACCTATCACGGGGTGGGTTAGCTCGTGGCGGCCAGTCATTTGGAGGGGCAAGAGCGGGCCGACCTATCATCTTGGTAGGTTGAAAATTTCTCAACACAACACAAGGCTGGTTATGAGTTAGGTGGACAAACCCATGAGTGTATTAATAATTAAAAAAATTATAACTCAAACGTTTTACTTATGAAAGTTTTCATAAATCAAATCAAAAGTATCTAAAAATAGTTATCTTAAATATAAATAAACATAAAATAAGAACTCCATGAAAAATATTATTTTTATTTCAAATTTATAATAAAGAAATATAATAAATTGATATAAAATTTAGCTTACATGTATTTCTCAACCAGTGGGCCAATTACATAAGTCTGTCGCGGGCCAACCCGTACGGGTTGGAGCCTAGGCGGGTCGGGCCGTTTGAACCCACCTCAAAATGGGTTAATAAAATTTCAATTCAACTCACTTGAATTGTTTGACAAGGTAAACTAATCTAATAGGTCTAACTCCAAGATTTGGTTTTAGACTAGCTCCAAGAGTTGGTTATAGAAAAATCAACTCTAAGAGCAGGTCTTGGAGTCAGTTATAGAAAAAACAGCTCTTGGAACTAGTTTCTCTTGAAGCTATTTTTAGAAAAATCCTTCTCTTTGCATGCACTATGATTTTTCTCTCTCCTACATGTAATGTGGGGCTAGTTCGAGAAAATCAGCTCCGATTTGAGAAAATCAGCTCCACTTAGTGGAGCTGCTTTTTTATGACTCTACTTGATGGTGCTGATCAAATCAATCAGAAACAACTTCAACCTGGGGTTGTTTTTGTAATACCAGTTCCACCTTGAAGTTGTTTTTGCAAGAGCAGCACCAAGGGGCGTGCCACATGGCACGCGACCATAGATTCATGTAGGGGTGTCATAACTAGTATTGGAGGCCATAATTAGAATCTAGGCACCCACCCCTTCCATCTTATATTAAAATATCCGAAATCCAAGACCCTTAGTTCAATCAATGAGTTTCGATCAAAACTCATTCATGGACCTAGTGGACCATGATCGGATCCATTTCAGGTCCGGTGGTTTCACTTGGCTCCGGACAGTCAAATTATGACCTCAATTACTATTTTGACTGTTTAGAAGAGTAGTTCCAAAGATTGAAACCTTTATATTAATAGTCGAGTTGGTATTGCAGAAACAACCTGAACTTGGAGCTGTTTCTGCAATACCAACTCCACCTTGAAGCTACTTCTATAAGACCAGCTCCATAGGGTGTGCCACTTGGCACATGACCATATAATCATGTGAGGGTATCATAATTAGAGTTTGAGACCATAATTAAGATCTAGACACCCACCCCTTCCATCCCATGCCACAATTTTTTAAATCTAAGGTCCCTAGGTCAATCAATGGGTTTTGGTCAAAACTCATTATTGAACCTAGTTGACCTAGTGGTCTTTAAATACCAGCTCCCAGTAAGTGGAGCTGGTTTTCTTGGTGGAGCTGATTTTCTTTAACTAGCTCCACTTGGTGGAACTGATTTTCTCAAACTAGCTCCACTTAGTGGAGCTGATTTTCTCAAACCAACATGTTGAAATTGATATTTAAAGACCAACTTAGAGCTCCACATGTTGGAGTTGGTCTTTAAATACCAAGTTGGTGCTAGTCTTTAATATGGAGCTGGTCTAAAAACTAGCTCCACATATTGGAATTAGTATTTAAAGACCAACTCCAACATCTGGAGTTGGTATTCATGTGGAGTTGGTCCCACATGTTGGAGTTGTTATTTAAAGACCAACTCCAACATGTGAAGCTGGTCCCATATGTTAGAGTTGAT
This sequence comes from Boesenbergia rotunda, assembly GCA_024364735.1. Lineage (NCBI taxonomy): Eukaryota > Viridiplantae > Streptophyta > Magnoliopsida > Zingiberales > Zingiberaceae > Boesenbergia > Boesenbergia rotunda. The sequence goes on along the minus strand of JAGFNQ010002625.1, from coordinate 51,741 downwards.
TTTTAAATACCAGCTCCAACATATTGATGTACGTTGGTGTTATTTTTTTATAAATCAGTACAACTTTGGTGCTAATTTTTATAAATCAATACCAGTTTGCATGCAAAAAAGAGAAAAACATTTGCATGTAGAGGAGAGAAAAGTGTTGCATGCAGATGACAGAGAAATTAAAAAATTTAAGTTTGTTTGCGTGTGCTGGCCAGATCAGACGACACTCACGATCGCGCTTATAAGAATGAGTGTACACACACACAAACACTTGATATGGATTTCACACACACACACACTTGATATGGATTTCTTTCTTTGACTGTGCATGACCTTTGTCGAGGCATATGGATTTAATTTTTTTTTAAAAAAATCAATATTTTTTTAATTATCAATCATAAATATATATACTATATGCATGAATAGCTATTTTTTTTTTAAATTTGAATATTGTAGTCTAATCTTGAGGCCTGAATCCCAAGATAAAATCTTATTAAATTAACCCTGACTTAAAAAATAAAAAAAAAAATACTTTTTAACCATCCAGACAATTAGATTCGATCTAGTCGCCTTGGTCGCACACATGCACTCAGGATATTACTGTGGACCTTCTGCTACGAACACATCCACGTCCAAGATCCAGATGCTCGGATTCGTTATAGTAGTTTTTTTTTGTTTATTTTTTTAACTCCGGTTTTAAGTTAATTAGGTTTTGTCTTTGGGATTTAGGGATGGATTATCGTGTTCAAGCTAAAAAAATTTTAGATGTGGTTTATATTAGGGTATCTAATAGTTTTTTTATTTTGTTATTTATTTTTTTAACTCTAGGATTAAGCCAACTAAATTTTACCTCTATGGTTTAGAAGTTGGGTAATAGTACTGTTTAAGCTAAAAAAATTTAAAACTAAAAAATTTTAGGTAATAATGGGGTATAGTATATGTATTTAGGATTTAAAATTTAAAGAAATATTGATTTTAAAAAATAAAAAATTTGAATCCAGCCGCTTGGATTATTGTGGCGTGGATAGTCAGATAGCGCACCTTCTGCAGCATATCAGTGTTATATATTTTGATGTTAAAGCATATTTAATTGTACGTAGAGCTATAAGATGGGTCAACCGTTCACAGGTTGTGTCGGCCCGTGGCGAGTCAACTATTTGGTAGGGCAGGAGCACGCCAACCTATTATCTTGATAGGTTTAGAAATCCTTAACATAACTTAAGCTGGGTTACGAGTTAGATAGGTTCCACATGACCATAAATTTTTTTTAAAAAAAAATTATAACTTTAACGTTAGTTTTGAAAGCTTTCATAAATGAAATGCATATAAAAATAGTTATTTTAAATATAAATAAACATAAAAGAAGGAATAGTATTATTTTTATTTCAAATTGATGATAAAGATTTCATAAATGAAATGCATATAAAAATAGTTATTTTAAATATAAATAAACATAAAAGAAGGAATAGTATTATTTTTATTTCAAATTGATGATAAAGAAAGTTAATATATTGATATAAAATTTGATTTTCATATATTGCTCAACTTATGCACTAGCCAACCTAAGATCATCCCAGGCTGACACGTACAAGTTGGCTAGTTTGAACTTATCTTAAAATGTGTTGATAAATAACCCGCTTGAATTGTTTTATAGGGATGGGCTAATCTGACAAACTCAACATAAATTCATAGCTCTACTTGTACGTGGTTATAGTTATATCCGAATTGCTTTCAAAGGATAATGAAATTATAAACACGATTTTTTTATAGATATTTATTTTTCTAATTGTTGTGTATGCTATGAATCATTTAGCATTTGTTCTAAATCCGTGAACCATAGCATCCGGCCTAGTAGCTTTTATAATTTATCTCTTCTGTGTTTGTTTTGGGATGGATTAGCGATGACGTTGAGAACAAACGAATCACTTTTTACCACCATAAAACTTTCATCGTGGCATTAACTTGATATTTCATCGAGTCAACTTAACAACATCGTTATGCAATTTCACTAGACGGTATACCTGTTTGAATTTTAATAGCACAATTATAACAACAATAATATTCATCAAATATTGAGCGGAATTACTAATTTATAAATAATAAATAAAATAAACTTTAAATGATATTATTATTGATAAAGAAAAGAAAAACAAAATAAATACTATAAAATTTTAAGCTTTACAAAAAAAGAAAGCACATACATTTATCTCCATCATCATTCATAGCACCCCATGGATGGCACAAACCAAATTGGCGGAGGTAACATAATTTCATATGGCAAACAACAACGCGTAAACTTTTCTTGTTCCATATCAAAAAAGCCAATATCCAAATTTGATCTACCTGTATCTACATTGCATCTTGATCCCTCCCAAGTGTCAGTGAAGTAGATACAATTTGCTTTCAGTCCAGCAAAATCTTCGATCGATAATAAATAAGCATTATTCATGCCAATAAAAATAGACTTGTTTCCCAAACATCTAACTTCATCCCAATAAGAACTATTCTCACAATTATATTTGAAAACTTTAAATCCTATCGTCTCATGCTTGGTTGGATCATGATCAGAAGGATCTAGATTAACATAATCTGCACATCTCAAAATTCGGAATAATTCTCCAGTGCTTGAGAATGCCAAGTACTCAAAATGATAGTTTTGGATTAAATATACGAAGGAGCCAGGGAATTCAATATTGTCATCATCAATGATAACTCTTTTGATCGGATCATCTCCACTTAAGTCAATCGCAATAATTTTTGAAGTGCCCCTTAAAGCATAAAACAATCCATCATAATAAATAATATCCTCCACAGAAAAATCTAGATTCATCCACTTAAATGTGCCTGCTTTAGTGTAAGCACTCGGAAATCCATTACATATAACCATTGCCATATAATCATTAGGAGTTGGATTTGAGGAGAAAATGACTTTCTCTATGTTGTAGTCACGACAAGTTTCAATTTCATGAAAGTATGAACTCCCATCTTCCTTATAGAATATGTAACCGCCAGAATTAGGTAGAGTTTCACAAGGGAAAAGTGGGAGCAAAGAAGGGAGATGGATTTGAGCACTAGTAAGTGGATTCAAAAGGCTAATGTTAAAGGCTAAATCAACAATGGCAACCCAACTGCCATTAGATCCAGCATAACACATGCCATAGAGCGGAGGCACGGGAGAAAATTTGAAGTTGGAATAATGCTCATTATCCGAAGGTAATGGTAAAAAGGTACACGAGTCATCAATTTCCTTGGCAGGGAGAAGAAGCCAAGGATATGGAAATATAATAGGAGGTAGAGCCGAGCACCAAGACTTACACACAGTACGAAAAACAATTCGATGTGGGAGATGTAACTTCTCTCCGAGTTGACGAAGAAGATCGAGAGGAAGTAATGACCAATCATGAGCATCATCATCCATATTGAAGAACGCCGTAGTTGAGAGAGGAGGGAGGACTATTTTCTATTATTTATAGATGCGGTATGTTGTTAATTTTGTCTAAAAAAATTAATTAACAGAATCTTAATTAATAAAAAAATATTATTTCCTAATTATCAGGATCCTAATTTTTTGGATGACACATTTATATCTCTTTAAAGATTCAAATTTTTTTAAGAAAAAAAATCTGAATAAAATTAAAAATTTTATTTATTATATTTGTTTGGAAAAAAAATAATCTTGAAAATCTAAAGGGCAACAAAAATTCCGTTTGGTTAAATGTGATTTTCTTTTTATCAAAGAAAAATTTGATATTGATTTGGTGCAATTTCAATTTTATAAAATTGTCGTCAAAAAAACTAAAAACTTTTTTTTATAGAAATCTTTATGAAAAATGTTTGCGATTCTCATTTTCCCTTTTTACTATATTTTTATTTTTTATTAGATAAAATTAGATGGAATTGTGTGCCTGGTGTAGAACAAATTTGAAGACTTAATTATAACAAATGATTGTTGAAGGATTGTATTATTTTATAGATGTGGTATGTTGCCTCGTCAACAAAAGTAATTTTAATTAACAGAATTCTAATTAACAAAATTTTACTTATTTAATAATTTATTTTCTCTTTTACCTAGCAAAACAAATCTTATTGGGTCTTAGATGTTAAAATTGATTGTTAACTTATTGAAATATTTTATGGATAACACATAATATATCTCTTTAAGAATTCATATTACTTTAAGAATAAATTTAATAAATCTGAATAAAATTAGAAAGATTTTATTTTATTATATTTGTTTGGGAAAAAATAATATTTAAAATCTAAATGTCAACGAAAAATTGATCTGGTTAAATTCTGGATTATTATTTTTTATCCCAAGAAATCTAAAATTGATTCCATGCAATAGATTTCAATTTTACTCAATTTATATGATTGGATCCTATCTATGTTTAATCCTAGCTACTAATTTATTCCAGAACCAATACATATAAAACTAATAACCCAAATGTTTGAGGTCATGACATATGCCAACGATTTTTATAGATATGTTTATGGAAAACTCTTCTCTGCCCATCCCTTCCAAATCTCCCTATTCCAATCTCCCAAATCCTCCCATTTTCCTATTCTACCACACTCCACTAATTTGGGATCTTTCCTTTGTTACTCACCTTTTTCGCCCAAATCTTAGTGTATCATTGGTGAATCTCATATTTGATAATTATGGTCTAATTTGTTAAAATATTAGATTTTTTTATTACATTTTTCTCTCACCCGCCCATTTTGCTCTCACCTTTTACTTGTAGGACAATCTAAGCATAGAATTTCTCTATCATCATTATAAAAGGATGGAAGATTCTTGGTTTTCATTTTTTAAATTTGAAAATAATGACATTTTTTATTGTAAAGAAAAGAAAAATAAAATAAATACTATAAGATTTATACCTTTAAAAAAAAGTAAGATTACTCGAATATACTGTCAATAATTAATAAGCGCTCCAAAACTCCATGGATGACACAAATCAAATTGGCAAAGGTAACGTAATTTCATTTGGCAAACAACCATGCTTAAATTTTTTTTTTCCAATTGGAAGAAGTCAATATCCAAATTTGATATACTTATTTTTGCATTGCATTTTGATCCATACCAAGTGTAGATACAATTTACTTTGAGTCCAGTAAAATCTTATAATAAATAAGTATTATTTATGCCTATAAAAATAGACTTTTCCCAAACAAGTTACTTCGTTCCAATGAGAACTATTCTCACAATTATATTTGAAAATCATAAATCCTCCCGTCTCATACTTTATTGGATCATAATAATAAGAAGAATCTAAATAATCCATCATAATAAATAATAGATAGTACTAAATAGACAGAATTGGACTAGTCAAAAATTTATTTTATAATTTTTAAATTATTATTAAAGATATTTAAATTTAAATTTATTCTTTCTTATTTCTTATTATATTAAATTATATCCTTTCCTATATATTTTCATATTTTCATCGATCCTTTATTATTTATTTTTATATTAAATTAATTTTTTAACTTATAAAAATCTATTATGATTTTTTATAATTTTTAGGATAAATTATCTAAAACTAATTATATGCTTTCCTTTTTATTTTCATATTAAATTATAATCTTTTTTATTTATTTTCATATTAAATTAAATTCTTTTCTTTTTTTTTCTTTATAAAACTATTGTAGGTCCATTTAGATTTATCGATAAATAATATCATGCACTCGAAAATCTAGACTTATCGACATAGAATTGCCTGTTTTAGTGTAGGCAATGGGAAATCCATTACAAAAAATCATTGCCATATAACTATTAGGAGTTGAATTTTAGGAAAAAATGACATTCTCTATGTTGTTCAAGACAAGTTTCGTATTAATGAGAGTAAGAATTCCCATGTTTCTTATAAAATATGCACCCGCCACAATTAGGTACAGATTCATAAGGGAAAGAGTGAAGCAAAGAAGAAAGATTGATTTGCGCTCCAGTGAGTGGATTCTATTGGGACCGTGATCGTCAAGCTAGAGGGGGGATGAATAGTTATCTTTTGATTTTCTACCTACAACGTTAGTGCGCAAATGGAATAAACAAAACTAAAACTAAAACTGAGTAGAACACACCGATTTACGTGATTTGGAGATAACGCTCCTACTCTATGGCAGTCCGCAAGGTGGACGATCCCTATACTGTTGGATCGGGTTGGACCGGCTAGAGGGGGGTGAATAGACGGTAAAAAAAAATTATGAAAGTGAAGGCACTCGTCTTTAAAAAAAAAACTTGGTCGCAACTGAGAACGTTGCTTCCAAGGCAGTGGACGCTCAATAAAAATCTCCTTATGGCGGAGAAGCCTTACAAATATTGCACACTAGACTTTTAGAGATTTTACAAGAATAAATTAATTTAATTCTAAAGTAAAACCTCTAAGTCTATTTATAGCCTAAGAGAATAAATCTGGATTGTTGATTGTTGATCACTTTTCTCTTGGCCGTTGATCCATGGATGTAATCTGGATGGTTGATCTTGGATGGGATTAAATTGCATCCATTGGATTTGATTAAAGGATAATGTAACATTATCCTTTAAGTTTTAATTGTTTTAATTAAAACTTTATCTTTCCTCGAGATGGCTGTTGGAATCTCCATGTCGCTGTTGTAATCTCTAAGTAGCAATATTGGCAACATTTTATTGTCATCGCCCTTTAGTCCAAATGGTAAGTGGGTTAGTGTTTGTTGTTGAGGTCTCGAGTTCGATCCTTCGTGGTACCAACTAATTTTCTCTTTTCTTTTGGGCGCTTGGACTAGTCTTTTTGATTCTTCGTCTTCTGGGTGATTTCTGGCCAACCGGAGTTAGGCTCACCCGAACCCGACTCCGACCTTTCGTCCCTCGAGCGTCCTTCCTCCCGGCTTCTCGTCCCTCGGACACCGCGCACGTCCTTCTCGCTTCACCGGTGTACTCTTCCGTAGCTTCCGCATCTCTCGGATTGTACCAAGTCCGTCGGCTCACTTCCCCGCACAATCCTTCTCGTCCGCTACATCTTACGCTCGACTTCCTCCGTACCTAAGCTCCTGCACACTTAGCAGAGGGATTAAAACCAACAGGACCTAACCTAACTTGGTTGATCACATCAAAACCAACTAGGGCACCAACAATCTCCCCCTTTTTGATGTGTATCAACCCAAGTTTAGTTAGGGATAAACAACAAACAATAATAGTATTGTAACAGAATTAAGCATAAAAAATTTTGCAATCATGTACATAATCTCCCCCGAACTACTCTCCCCCTTTGATCACAGCAAAAATGGGATAAAAAAAATAGGAAAGGGAAAATATAATTAGGGAAGAAGATAAATTTTAAGTGTGATAATAAATATTCTAAGTAAAAAGAATCGCATTATCACAAATTTTTCAAATTTAAAATGACATATTTTTTCAAAAGTTAATTCTAATTTTTTTTTTAAAAAATTTCAATAAACGATTCATAAAAAATCGAACATTTATGAAAAAAATCTGAATATTTTTGTCAAAGTCGAAGATGAAGATATGAGTTTAGACAAAAATTTTCAGCTTTAAATTTGTTTATCAAGTCTGAAAATAACAGATAAGAGTTTTGAAGAATATTTTTTTTAAAAAAAATCAAAAAATACTTCGAATTTTTTTTTAAAAAAATTATAATGAGTTTTTCCACTATATCTTAATCATGAAAAATTAGATCAATAAAAATAAATTATTTAACTATTTTTTTTATAAATTTTAATTTCAAATTTTGACCGAAAATATTTGAAAAATATTAACATATCTTTTGTAAAAGAATTCTGCACACAAAAAAAACTTATCAGTTTAAAATAAATTTTGGAACCCAAAATAAATTTTCATCTACGGGGTTAATCAAAAACTTTGGAGGAATATAATTTCTAGAAATTTTCCTAATCTGGCCCTTATGATTTTTAACATACCAATTCAGATTTTTTGGATAAAAATTCTTTTTAATTCTTAAACATGCAATATCATTTTCTAATTTCTCCACTAAATTCTTCAAATTTTCATTTTCTATTTTTAATTGGTCGGATAGAACAGATGAGCATACAGTGCCAAATCTTTCTTTTAACTCAGAGTTTTCTATCTCCAATTTATTCATCGACTTAAGCATGGATTTTATTACTGAGTAGATTCGAGCAGGTGGAAGTAGACATACCTCACTTACCGGGTCGGTTTCGAAAAGCGAGGTTCCTCCTTCGTCGTCGCTTTCTTCTGACGTCTCTCCCTCTTCATCAGTGCTCCCTTCTTGATGGTTTGCCATCAGCGCAAGTCCCGCGTATTCTTGACCTTTCGACTCCTCTGACGAGGACTCATTGTCGAGTTGGATCTTCCTTGTGTTCAGTGCGGCGATGTCTGATTTCTTATTCTTCTCTTCATGCAATTCTAGGAATTTCTCCCAGAGCTCTTTTGCCGAGTTGTAATTCTCGATGTGGTTAATTTCTTGCGCGTGAAGAACGGCTAGTAGATGAAATTCAGCTTTGCCATTTGCTTCAAAGTCTGATTTCTCCTTCTTGGTCCACGACTTTATTTCTTTATCCTTGCCGTTGTTGTCTTTAGGAACTGAAAAACCATTTTTCATAATCATTAGCAATTCAATATCAGTTTTAAAAAATACCTGCATTCGGCGCTTCCACATCGCGAACTCCCCCTCAAACTTCGGCGGGTAGATTACGGCTCCAACCATTTTCTTAAAATTGCTGCAGTTAGCGATTAGTCCTTCTGCGGCGACCTTGGCTCTGATACCACTTGTTGGATCGGGTTGGACCGGCTAGAGGGGGGTGAATAGACGGTAAAAAAAAATTATGAAAGTGGAGGCACTCGTCTTTAAAAAAAAACTTGGTCGCAACTGAGAACGTTGCTTCCAAGGCAGTGGACGCTCAATAAAAATCTCCTTATGGCGGAGAAGCCTTACAAATATTGCACACTAGACTTTTAGAGATTTTACAAGAATGAATTAATTTAATTCTAAAGTAAAACCTCTAAGTCTATTTATAGCCTAAGAGAATAAATCTGGATTGTTGATTGTTGATCACTTTTCTCTTGGCCATTGATCCATGGATGTAATCTGGATGGTTGATCTTGGATGGGATTAAATTGCATCCATTAGATTTGATTAAAGGATAATGTAACATTATCCTTTAAGTTTTAATTGTTTTAATTAAAACTTTATCTTTCCTCGAGATGGCTGTTGGAATCTCCATGTCGCTGTTGTAATCTCTAAGTAGCAATATTGGCAACATTTTATTGTCATCGCCCTTTAGTCCAGATGGTAAGTGGGTTAGTGTTTGTTGTTGAGGTCTTGGGTTCGATCCTTCGTGGCACCAACTAATTTTCTCTTTTCTTTTGGGCGCTTGGACTAGTCTTTTTGATTCTTCGTCTTCTGGGTGATTTCTGGCCAACCGGAGTTAGGCTCACCCGAACCCAACTCCGACCTTTCGTCCCTCGAGCGTCCTTCCTCCCGGCTTCTCGTCCCTCGGACACCGCGCACGTCCTTCTCGCTCCACCGGTGTACTCTTCCGCAGCTTCCGCGTCCCTCGGATTATACCAAGCCCGTCGGCTCACTTCCCCGCACAATCCTTCTCATCCGCTACGTCTTACGCTCGACTTCCTCCGTACCTAAGCTCCTGCACACTTAGCAGAGGGATTAAAACCAACAGGACCTAACCTAACTTGGTTGATCACATCAAAACCAACTGGGGCACCAACATATACTTTGGTGGACGATTCCCGAAGCACCTCCGGCTAGATCTCGTAGCTCCTTGTGAGTGGAGAAACCTCGCCACAACATCTGGACACTACCTGAGCAATGTAAGCTACTAACAAGCTTTACCCAAGCAAGTTTCGCTAAGAAAGAACAGTCTTAAACGAGCTCCCTTGAATAGAGCTCGAGGCTGAAAGTAACCGTTACCAGTCGATTGCCCCAGGGCCAGTCGACTGATCTCACTGGAATTCGAAATTCACAGTTTGACCTTTCGAATTCTGGCCACACCAGTCGACTGCCTCAGGGGCAGTCGATTGGTCCTTCCCTAAGCCTAAGGTTACCCTTCCCGAGTATATTTCTCTCCGCACTCGAACCCTCACGGCTTAGTCCCTGATTAATTACAATCCCTCAGCATTCGGACCCTCACGACCTGGTTGACTCCTCTTCCAGCAGTCTCGATCTGTCGCTTTCACGCCCTCTTCATCTTTGGCTTCCATCCCTCAGATGCGCATGCAAGCCCTCGGCTTGCCTCCATGCCATCCTTCACGCATGCCTTGAAATCCGTATCCCTCAGCTCATCGTCTCTTCTCCAGCAACCTCGATCTGTCGCCTTCAAGTCCTCTTCGACTTTGGCCCTCGTCCCTCAGATGCGCACACGAGTCCTCGACTCGCCTCCATGCCATCTTTCATGTACACCTCGAAGTCTGCTTCCCTCGGCTCATCGTCCCTGCTTTGTCCATGTTCCCTCGGATGCACACACAAACCCACGACTTACCTCCATGCCACCCTTCACCGTACCCGAAGACGTCCAACCAAGTCAATATGAGTAATCTGCAAACCTGCATACTCACATACACATATTAAAACAACATGAAACTCTAACTTAATCATATTGACACACACATCAAAACCCATGATCCTCCCGATCATACTTGGGTCGATTGCCTCAACAGATTCAAAAGACTAACGTGAAAAGATAAATCAACAATGGGAGCCCAACTGCCATTAGATCCAGCATAACATATGCCATAGAGCGAAGGCACCAGAGAAAACTTGAAGTTGGAATAATTCTCATTATCCGAAGGTGAAGATGAAAAAGGAACATGAGTCATCAATTTGCTCCGCGGGGAGAAGAAGTGATGGGCATAGAAAAACATTAGAAGGCATAGCCGAGCACCAAGACTTACACATTGATCTGGTTGCTGGGCATTTTCCCGTGGATGACAAGGATGAGAAGAGTCAAACGAAGGGTCGGGATGATAACGTGGCCGGCAACTGGTCGATCGACCGATATAAGGTCCCGATTAGGTTTATCGAAGGCTAGGCCATGGTGAGCTAGTTAGCTAGTCGGTCGGTCAGCACGGGGTCGACTGGTTAGGAGGTTCATTTGGTCGGAGGACGATAGGTTTGGGGATCGTACCCCTTGGGCAATCCTGATGGCCGGGCTGATCCACAGGGGTCTCTAGCCGACGTATTCTTCTAACCGGCCGGCTGTCATCAGGTGGTTGGGAGTTTCTTCGACCCAAGATTATCACTCTGAAGGCTCCCTTCTCTCCCTTTAAACAGGTGTTTGGTTGACTGATCGACCAACTGATCGACGAACTGGACAGGATGTCGAGTAAAGGATAGGGAGGTATCGAGAATCTTATAGGGGTTATGGTGTAACTATGATGAGACGTAAAGGTGTACGAATGAGATTCATAGGAACAGTCAATTATTACGATGGGATAGGAACACGACTCATGTTGACTAATAAGGACACTGTCATTAAGAATGCAGCGATAGAACATCTTGGTATATGTGTATAATCAGTGATGAGAATTACAGCGGTGGCTACTTTTTGCAACCAAATCCTGTCAAAAAATTAGCTCATCAACACTATGTGACAGCTAGAGTAAAGTTGATCTGTTCAAGCTCAATATAAAAGGGTCCTCATGTCTTCACGTGGAGGTATGTGTTGATGCAGTCTGACCCTGATTGTTGTTTTGGTGTTGACACCGATTTAAGTTTGGTTGAATTCAGATTAAGTCCTGGTCGGGGACTGGGCATGAAATCCTAGCTTGGGAAGCTAGGGTGAAATTCTGGCGAGTGAAGCCAGGTGATTGGAAATCCTGGTGAGTGAAGTCATGTCCTAGCTTGGGAAGCTAGGTTGGATGAAACCCTGGTGAGTGAAGCTAGGTCCTAGCTTGGGAAGTTAAGTTGAAACCCTGGTGAGTGAAGCCAGGTCCTAGCTTGGGAAGCTAGGTTGAATGAAGTACCGGTGAGTGAAGCTGGGTACGGAGTCTTGGTCCGGGAGACTGAGCATGAGTCAGAGAAGGCTGGGAGCTTGTTCTCTTGACTTAGAGTTGATTTGGAAGTTACTGGATCGGTCTGGAGACTGATCAGGGAAGTTGGCACGAACTCCCTTTGTGGATCGGTCTGGTCTGGTGACCGATCCAGAGATGTCTGATCGGTCTGGTGACCGATCAGGGAGAGAACAGAAAGTTTGTTTGGCTTCTGTTCGACTCCTGATCTATCTGGTGACCGATCAGGGAGAGAACAGAAGCATTTGGTTCTGATTCTGTGTGGCTTCAGATCGGTCTGGCTGAACGATCAGAGAACCTTGATCGGTCCTCATGACTGATCAATTTGTCGAAAGGTTTCTCACCTTGACCGATCAGGATGGAGCCTGATCGATCAGGGAGTGACCTGATCGGTCACCAGACCGATCAGGGCACAACCTGATCGGTCGGGTGACCGATCAGTGGGCTTGGCCTGCGAAGCTGGAGAAACACTCAGCAAAGGGTGGATCGGTTGGGTGACCGATCCACGACCTGTGATCGATCTGGTGACCGATCACAGATGAGTTCGCGATTTCAGGTTTCTCACTGTGGACCGATCAGGTTGAAGCCTGATCGGTCTGGGCTTACCCTGATCGGTCTGGTGACCGATCAGGGTCCTCTCTGATCGGTCTAGTGACCGATCAGTAGCTGTAACTTTAATTTGAAATCACTGTCAGACGCTCTGATCGCGTCTGTTCTCTCTGATACTATGCCGATTTCTTTGTGATGCGCTTTGCTAAGCTTCTGCTAAGTGTGCAGGTGATACAGCGAGGATTCAAACACTCAAGGAGGGTCAATGGGAGGCTTTTGTTTGAGCAGGTTTGGCTGTTTCTTCTTCTCAGGTTACAACGGACGTCTGGCGTGGGCTGGCAACGACTGGAAGCTGACAAGCTGACATGGGCTTGGCTGAAGAGAGTTCAGTGAGTCTAGAAGAGGTCAGGAGTAGCTGAGGCTGTTACAGACAAGCTGGTTGTAACACCCAATAATTTTCTGGTATTATTAGGGATTTTTCAGAATTTTTCTAGCATTTTTCGGAATTAAAATAAAAAGAAAAGGAAAAAAATGGTCAGGGAGAGATTTGATCTCGCAACCACACGACAGACCAGTCCTTAAACGGACTCGGCTAGCCAGAAGGGCGGGGGTATCAAGCACAGAAAAGGAAGGATCGAAATTATGTTATAGGTAAGTTAGGCTGTTTCATGAAGAGGTATTTAGACTTCCACTTAAGTCGCGTGAAGCCCCGATTTAGGTTTTCGTGAGGCTGTGAGAGGAGGCGCGTGGAGGCTGCGAAACCAAAGGGAAACTCAAGGGATCTTTTCCTCCTTCTTCTTCCTCTTGAGTAGAACATCTAGGGCTTCTTCCCTAGGGTCAAGGAGGGAGGAGATTTGCGCGAAGAAAGGGAAGAGGAGTGCTACGTTGGGATTTAAACCATACTTAGTGAGTTTTCTTCAAGATAAGGGTAAGTAGATCACTCACCTGCAATAGGAGTAGTTTTCGTATGTAAGTTCTTGTTGTAGAACCATGTTTTATGATGCATGCTTTAAGATTATGGTTATCGTGTGTTTTAAGTTTTTAAAGATGCATGTTTTCTCATGATAAAAATTTAATTGGTTTAGATTTGGTGTATGTAAGCTAAGCATGATAAGATTTAATTTTTGAAAAGTCCCAAAAATGAGGTTGGGATTAAGGGCACGCAAGGTGTTCGATGAAAGTCTCAAGTAAGAAAGGTAAAGTTGTTAAGTGCAAAATTTATGCAAAAGTAAGATAGTTTAATACGTATAAGTATTATAGTAAGAAAGTATTTTATTTTCGGAAAGTGACATGTACCGGGCAAATGGAAGGCCCACAGAAAGTTAGAAAGAAGTTCTAATAAGGTGCAGTGACTGGCTACCCCGCAACCTATTGGAGAAGCGCGCAATTGGTACATTGATACCATGGTACCATGTCAAGGCCTAAGAAAAGTTGATTATTATTTTCAAGTATATAAGTATTTGCAAGTGTTTTCAGTTTTAAGTACGTGCCTTTATTTCATATGTTAACATTGATACATTGCAAGCATGTTAAAGAGTAAGGGTAAGGAAGTTGTGTTTTAATGTATGAGCATATTAAGTTGCAGGTGTTTTAAAGCAAGTAATGTTTTCAAGCATGAATTGAGCATGATAAGTATATGAAAGTTTTCCCATGTGCATGTATTTTGGAAGCAAGCATTCTTTGAAATGAGCATGTTTATTATCGATAGCATGGATTTGTGAGTTAGGATTTACTTACTAAGCAATGTGCTTATTAGTTGCATTCCTCCTATTGCAGATAAAGGCAAAGAAAAAGCATAAGCTATGGAGGCGAAGGGGACTTGCATTGATGTTCAGTGGCGGCGGAACCGTGGAAGAGATCTTTGGGATAAGTCTTAGAGGCGTTTTGATTTATAGAAACTCATGGTTGATGTTTTGGATTGGTAGAACGTAATGATTTTGTGTAAACTTTGCATAGAGACAAGGTTGAGTACAAAACTCTAGTATAGCTTTAATATTTAATATTTTGATTGGTAAACTGTGAACATTGTGTTTAACTTCCGCATAGAGTCAAAAGTTGATACAATCTTTAGCACGATTTCATATGGTTTGGTGGTCTTGTTAAATTCCGCAAATATTCAAATTTCAAGCCATTAGATTTGTTTTGAGTTGCTAGGATGTTTATAAAACTAGTATAGAGTATAGAAATGGAGTTATGTATTTGTATGTCTTGAAAGTATATGATTTGTGGATCTTTGGAAATGGTTTTCAGGTCTGAAATACAGGTTTTTAGGCATGCCAGTCGACTGGGTTAGATACCAGTCGACTGCTGCTTAACCTAAGGCCAGGGTCTAAGGTGAAGTCAAAGGTTAAGGTTTAGTGAGTAAAGGTAAAGGTAGTAAAGAGCGACGATCCGGCTTAAGTATAGGGTAGAGAAGTCGGGTCGTCACAGAGTGGTATCAGAGCCAGTTTTCCACCCTTCCGCCACACTGACATCAAGCATCAATCCTGCCGCCTGCCAAGTAAGAAGTTCATATATTGTAGTTTATACGCTTTTCTTTATTGACTGTTAGTATAAGTAAGTGCATGATGATAGAAAAGTATATTGGTATTATTTTATGCTAATATGTGCAAGGAGATAATGAAGTAGGTTAGTAAGAGATAATGAGTTTTTATTTTTTTTCTTTACACTATAGAGTAAGAGAATGGCAAGTGGACGTCCCAGAATTGTCTGAAATGAGGAGCAAGCTCCTAGAGAACAAGAGTCCACGGAGTCAGTACCACCAACAGATCTTCAAGGAGTAGTAGCCCAGCTGCAGAGATAACTTGCTGAACAACAGCAAGTTATTGCTACCTTGATGACTAATCAGCAGGCCACTCTTGCTACCACGCCAGTGGCGCAAGTAGTGGCACCAGTGGTGACAGAGACTCCCCCAGTACCTCTGGCAAGAGAAGTGAGACAGGAAGCATATCTGATCCAGTGGCAGAGATTGAAGCCCGAGAATTTTTCTGGCACAAGTGAACCATGGGATGCTCAGGCATGGTTCAAAACAGTGGAGAGTATAATGGAGTTACTGGACTGGCCCGAGGTGGAGAAGATAAAGTGTACATCCTTCTGCCTTACTAGAGATGCCAGGATGTGGTGGGAAAGAGTGAAGGCTAAGAGAAATGTGAATCAGATGACCTGGGCCGACTTTGAAGCAGAGTTCTTGGAGGAGTACTTTCATATGAAGGTAACAAACAAACACGACAATGAATTCACTGAGTTCCGTCAAGGAGATCTATCTGTAGATGAAGCAGTGAAGAAGTTCAATCGACTAGCTCGCTTGTGCCCGGAGTTAGTTAGCACTGAAAAGGAAAGGGTCAGGTTGATGCTCAAGATGCTGAGGCCTCAGATAGCTTTGAATGTGGCCGGCAGTGGTAATAGACCACAGACTTCAGAAGAACTAGTAAGTAGTGCTTTGATCACTGAGCACTACTTGAATAGCATAAAGGTCACACGTGTGCAACAACAACAGGCATCAGCCCAGAAGTCCCAAGGAAATCCGCAGAACCAACAAAACTGGAAAAGGAATTCAGGCAAGAGGAAGCAATGGGACCAGAAGACTTCTGAGGGCAACAAAGGGGGCTCGTCAAGCAAGCAGCTCAAGTATTCTCCTTGCCCAAAGTGTGGGAAGACACATCCTGGAGTATGTCGTCAGGGCATGAGCGGATGCCATATTTGCGGAGCAGAAGGGCATATGATGAAGGCTTGCCCTAACCGGCCGAGTGTTGGCGGGTGTTATATTTGTGGAGTAGTAGGGCACCTGGCCAAGGCGTGCCCTAAAGCAAAGCCGCCTCCACCACAGCTTCTTCAGTACGGAGGTGGACCTGCTCAGCTGCACCAGATGCAGCCAGTTATGGAGGGATCTTATTACAGTCAGGCGAGGATGGAAGCCCCACCAGCCACGACCAACGCCAGGGTTTTCGCCATCACCAAGGAAGAGGTGGCAAATGCTCCTAACATGGTCACAGGTCGAATACTCATCTCATCTTAATATGCTATTGTGTTATTCGATACTGGGGCAACCCATTCTTTTGTATCCATGCTTTTCTCTAAAAAGCTAGGGATCCCACCAGAAAGTTTGGGTCAGAAATTTTTAACAACCTTACCGTCAGGGGAAGTAATGGCCTCTACTCAGAGGCTAAGGGCAGTACCAATCTGGATTTCCAACCGAGAGCTCTATAGTGACTTGGTAGTCCTTGAGATGAAGGATTACGATGTCATTTTAGGGATGGACTTCTTGAGCAAGTATAGTGCTTCTATAGACTGCCGCAAGAGGAAAGTCAAGTTCACACCAGAAGCAGAACCTCCATTTGAGTTTATTGGAGACCCAAAGAGAAAGACAAAAAAGGTTCTTATCTACCTTACAAGCTCAGAGAATGTTAGAGAAGGGGTGCTCTGGTTTTCTAGCTCATATAGTGGATGCAAGTCAAGGAGAAGGATTGAAGAGAGAAGAAGTGAGGGTAGTCTGTGACTATCCTGAGGTGTTTCCTGAAGAGTTACCAGGACTCCCTCCCAATCGGGAAATTGAGTTTGAAATTGAGTTGGCCCCAGGAACCAACCCAATTTCGAAGGCACCTTATCGCATGGCGCCAGCAGAACTGAAAGAATTGCAAGAACAATTGCAAGAGCTGCTTGACAAGGGTTTCATCCGCCCTAGTCATTCACCTTGGGGAGCTCCTGTATTGTTCGTCAAGAAGAAAGATGGATCTATGCGAATGTGCATAGATTATCGAGCTTTGAATAAGGTAACCATCAAGAACAGATATCCTTTGCCAAGGATAGATGATTTATTTGATCAGCTGAAGGGAGCCACAGTGTTCTCCAAGATAGATCTGCGATCAGGTTACCATCAGCTCAGAGTGAAGGAGAGTGATGTGCCAAGGACTGCTTTCAGTACAAGATATGGGCACTATGAGTTTGTGGTCATGCCCTTTGGAGTGACAAACGCCCCTGCGACGTTTATGGATCTAATGAATAGAGTGTTCAAGGATTTTCTGGACAAGTTCGTCATTGTCTTTATTGATGATATCCTAGTGTATTCAAAGACTCAGGAAGAACATGACGAACACCTGAAGATGGTATTGCAAACCTTACATCAGAAGGAGTTGTACGCCAAATTCTCAAAGTGTGAGTTTTGGCTTGACCAGGTGGCCTTCCTAGGCCACATCATTTCCAAGGAAGGTATTATGGTAGACCCAGCCAAGATTGAAGCAGTTAGTAACTGGAGTCGACCAAAGAATGCCAGTGAGATCAGAAGTT
>JAGFNQ010002625.1:0-33884 GCA_024364735.1 Boesenbergia rotunda | reverse complement strand
GACAGCGAAGGGCTCGAGTTAGTGAAGGACTATGACTGTGAGATTCTTTACCACCCTGGTAAGGCAAATAGAGTAGCAGATGCACTGAGTAGAAAGACTTGTGCCACTTTGATGTCCTTATCATCATTGGCACCACCATTACAGAAGGAGATAGTAGATTATGGAGTGGAGATTATTGATGGGCAGCTAGCTCTATTGACACTAGAGTCAACTTTGCTTGAAGAGATACAGAAAGAGCAAGCTGAGGATTCTGATATCCAAAGGATCAAGCAGGAGATGCAAGAAGGAGAGAGTAAAGAGTTTAGAGTATCTGACAGTGGGATACTCTACTATGGTGACCGTTTGCGTCCCCAATCATGAAGAGCTGAGAAAGAAGATTCTTGAAGAAGCCCATGGAACTCCCTACTCAATGCATCCTGGTTCCACTAAGATGTACCAGGATTTGAAAAGAAGATTTTGGTGGTCAGGGATGAAGAGAGACATAGCTAAGTATGTCAGCACCTGCCTGACATGTCAGAGAGTTAAAGCAGAACACCAGAGACCAGGAGGTGTCCTACAGCCCATTCAGATTCCAGAGTGGAAATGGGAAGACATAGCCATGGATTTCATAGTTGGTCTACCAAAGACAACTAATGGCTATGACGCTATTTGGGTGATAGTAGACAGATTGACCAAGTCTGCCCACTTCTTGGCAATCAGAGTGTCTTACTCAATTGAAAAGTTAGCCCAGTTATATGTGCAAGAAGTGATCCGACTACACGGAGTCCCGAAGACCATTATCTCTGATAGGGATGGTCGTTTCACTTCACACTTTTGGGAGTGCGTACAGACAGCTAGGCACCAAACTGAAGTTTAGCACAGCTTTCCATCCCCAGACTGATGGACAGACAGAGAGAGTGAATCAAATTCTAGAAGATATGCTCAGAGCTTGTGCATTAGACTTCAAGGCAGTTGGTGCAAGTATTGTGTTTAGCTGAGTTTGCCTACAACAACAGTTATCAGCACTATTGGTATGGCACCCTATGAAGCTCTTTATGACAGGAGGTGTAGATCTCCCCTCTGTTGGTATGAAGGTAGTGAGAAGAAAGAAATGGGGTTTCAGACTGACCTTATAGATGATACCACAGAAGCTATAAGGAGTATCTGCCAGAGAATAGAAACTGCTCAGAGTAGGCAGAAGAGTTATGTCGATGTACGCCGTAGACCGTTAGAGTTTGAAGTTGGGGATACAATTTTCCTCAAAGTAGCTCCTATGAAGGGTGTGATAAGATTTGGCAAGAAAGGCAAGCTAAGTCCTCGATACGTAGGACCCTACCCAGTGACGAAAAGAGTTGGCAAAGTAGCCTATGAGTTGGAGCTACCCTCAGAGATGTCCGCAATACACAATGTGTTCCATGTCTCAATGTTGAAGAAGCACATCCCAGATGCCAACCAAGTGATTGAGCCACAGATGGTACAAGTTCAGGAGGATCTCAATTATGAAAGTC
Organism: Boesenbergia rotunda; assembly: GCA_024364735.1. NCBI lineage: Eukaryota > Viridiplantae > Streptophyta > Magnoliopsida > Zingiberales > Zingiberaceae > Boesenbergia > Boesenbergia rotunda. Next base: position 32,397 of record JAGFNQ010002625.1, on the reverse strand, counting down.
AACCTATTCAGATAATAGATCGAGCAGTTAAGAAGCTGAGGAACAAAGAGGTACCACTAGTGAAAGTCTTATGGCCGAATCAGAACCATGAAGAGGCAACTTGGGAATCAGAAGATAGCATGAGGCAAAGGTATCCAGAGCTGTTTTAAGTTCGAGGACGAACTTTTTACAAGGTGAGGAGGATTGTAATACCCAATAATTTTCTGGTATTATTATCGATTTTTAGGAATTTTCTAGCATTTTTCGGAATAAAATTTGAAAAAAATTAATTAATGGTCGCGGAGAGGTTCAACCTCGCGACCACGCAGCTGGCCAAGGCCTTTAGCGGGCTCGGCTAACCGGAAGGCCAGGGGTATCAAGCACAAAAAGGATGGAGAGAAATAATGTTATAGGGTAGTTAGGTCTTTTCATTAAGAGATATATTAACCCGCTTAAGTCACGTAAGTGGGATTAGGGCTTGTTGGCGGCTGCGTGCGAGAAGAGGGCGAGGGAGGGGCTGCGAAAACAGAGGAAATCAAGGAGTTCTTCTTCTTCTTCTCTTTCCCCTTGAGTAGAGAGAATCTAGGGTTCTCCCTAGGGCCAAAGAGTGGAGGTTTCTCACAAGGAAGAAGAGAGGAGTTCTACGCTAGGTTTATACCTCGATTTAGTGAGTTTTCTTCAAGATAAGGGTAAGTAGATCACTCACCTGCAATAGGAGTAGTTTTCGTATATAAGATCTTGTTGTAGAATCATATTTTATGATGCATGCGTTAAGATTATGGTTATCGTGTGTTTTAAGTTCTTAAACATGCATGTTTTCTCATGATAGAAATTTAATTGGTTTAGATTTAGTGTATGTAAGCTAAGCATGATAAGATTTAATCTGTGAGAAGTCCCAAAAATGAGGTTGGGATTAAGGGCACGCAAGGTGCTCGATGAAAGTCCCAAGTAAGAAAGATAAAGGTTTTAAGTGCAAAAATTTATGCAAAAGTAAGATAGTTGATAAGTATAAGTACTGTAAGTAAGAAATTATTTTATTTTCAGAAAGTGACATGTACCGGGCAAATAGAAGGCCCACCGAAAGTTAGAAAGAAGCTCTAATAGGGTGTGGTGGCTAGCTACCCCATAACCTATTAGAGAAGCGCGCAATTGGTACATTGATACCATGGTACAATGTCAAGGCCTAAAGAAAGTTGAATATTATTTTCAAGTATATAAGTATTTACAAGTATTTTAGCTTTGAGTACATGTCTTTATTTCAATAAGTTCACATTGATACTTTGCAAGCATGATAAGGAGTAAGAGTAAGGAGGTGAGTGTTTTAATGTATGAGCATGTTAAGTTTGCAAATGTTTTATGCAAGTAATGTTTTCAACATAATTGAGCATGATAAGAATATGAAAGTTTTCCCATGTGCATGTATTTTGGAAGTAAGCATTCTTTGAAATGAACATGTTTGTTGTTGATAGCATGGATTTGTGAGTTTAGGATTTACTTACTAAGCATTTTGCTTATTAGTTGCATTTCCTCCTATTGCAGATAAAGGTAAAGAAAAAGCAGTAAGTTATGGAGGTGACCAGGACTTGCATTGATGCTCAGTGGCGGTGGAACCGTGGAAGAGATCCGTTGGGTTAAAGCTTAGATATTTAATATTTTGATTCTGAAGTTTAGAAACTTGGAGTTTAATATTTTGATTGGTAAAATGTGAACATTGTGTTTAACTTCCGCATAGAGACAAAAGTTGATAAAAAAAATCTTTAGCATGATTTCTTATGGTTTGGTAGTTTTGTTAAATTCCGTAAAGATTCTAATTTCAAGTCATTAGATTTGTTTTGAGTTGCTATGATATTTATAAAACTAGTACAGAGTATAGAAATGGAGTTATGTCTTTGTATGTCTTGAAGGTATATGATTCGTGGATCTTTGGAAATGGTTTTCAGCCTTATGTCTTTGTATGTCTTGAAAGTATATGATTTGTGTATGTCTTTAGCAATATTTTGTTTGGTGAAGTCAAAGGTTAAGGTTAAGTGAGTAAAGGTAAAGGTAGTAAAGAGCGATGATCCGGCTTAAGTATACGGTAGAGAAGTCGGGTCGTCACAAGCCGATGGGCCCCTGGGTTCATTGGTGGTGGAAGACCTCCCGACTTGTGAGTCTTGCTTATAAGGTAAGATGACCAAGAGGCCTTTCAAGGACAAGGGGTATAGGGCCAAAGACGTTCTGGAACTGATTCATTCTGATTTGTGTGGTCCTATGTCAATCCAGGCTAGAGGTGGCTTTGAATACTTCGTCACTTTTATTGACGATTATTCAAGGTATGGATACATTTACCTGATACGCCGCAAGCCTGAATGCTTTGATAAGTTCAAAGAATTCAAGGTTGATGTGGAGAAGCATCAAGGTAAAGTTATCAAAACACTACGATCAGATCGTGGTGGAGAGTACCTCTTTGGAGAGTTTAGGACATACTTATCAGAGGCTGGGATTCAGTCCCAGCTAACTGCACCCGGTACACCCCAACAGAACGGAGTTGCAAAAAGATGGAATAGGACTCTTATGGAAATGGTTAGGTCCATGATGAGCTATTCTGATTTACCTAATTCGTTCTGGGGATATGCTCTGGATACAGCTGCGTACATTCTGAACATGATACCATCTAAGTCAGTGCCTTCTACTCCCATAGAATTGCGGACTGGGCGAAAGTCTAGTCTAGGACATATTCGGATTTGGGGTAGTCCAGCACATGTGCTGAAGGGAGATACTGATAAGTTAGAATCTGGAATAGAAGTACGCTTGTTTGTGGGCTATCCTAAGGGAACGAAAGGTGGCCTATTCTATAGTCCTAAGCATCAGAAGGTAATCGTCAAGACGAATGCCAGATTCTTAGAAAAAGACTATGTGATGAACCACAAGCCCAAGAGTAGACTAGTGCATGAAGATTTAAGTGGGGACGTTCCGACCATAGGACCAATTGTACAAGAGGACACACCACAAGTCACTGCACCGCGTGTCACAGAGGATACACTGGTGGTACCTTGTTGCAGTGGGAGGGTTGTCAGATAGCCTAAAAGGTTCATGTTTTTGGGAGAGTCTTCAAACTTGGTCTCTGGCAAACATGAACCGGATCCCTGGACCTATGACGAGGCCCTCCAAGATAAGGATGCAGATTCTTGGCAAAGGGCAATGAACTCTGAGATAGAATCTATGGATTCTAATTGTGTCTGGGAGCTAGTAGAACCACCCAATGGTGTAAAAGTCATTGGATGCAAGTAGATCTACAAGAGAAAGAGAGGATCAGACGGGAAGGTTGAGACCTTTAAAGCTAGGCTTGTTGCGAAAGGGTACATTCAGAAAGAGGGTATCGATTATAAGGAGACCTTTTCGCCGGTAGCCATGCTTAAGTCGATCCGGATTCTCTTATCTATTGCAGCTCATATGGACTATGAGGTATGGCAGATGGATATCAAGACAGCTTTCCTTAACGGAAGTCTTGAGGAGACCATCTACATGCAGCAACCAGAAGGGTTCATTGCAAAGGGCAAAGAGCATCTAGTATGCAAGCTTAATCGATCCATTTATGGTTTGAAGCAAGCTTCGCGATCGTGGTGCATCCGCTTTGATGAAGTAATCTAGTCATATGGATTTACTTAGAGCCCGGATGAGTCATGTGTATACAAGAGATGTGTGACGGAAACGTAGTGGTGTTTCTTGTACTTTACGTAGATGACATTTTGTTAATTGGCAACAATGTCAAAGTGTTATCAGACGTATGGGTCTGGCTATCAAAGCAGTTTGATATGAAGGACTTAGGAGAAGCAGGACACATCCTTGGGATCAAGGTTATAAGGGATCGCCAGAAAAGGATGTTGTGCTTATCCCAAGCTTCGTATGTTGACACTGTCCTGTCTCGTTTTAGCATGGAAAACTCCAAGAAGGGTATCCTACCCTTCAGGCATGGAGTTCCTCTATCCAAGGAGATGTGTCCAAAAATATCAAAGGAGATAGAGGAAATGAAGGCGGTTCCTTATGCTTCGACAGTAGGAAGCCTCATGTATGTTATGTTGTGCACAAGACCAGATATCTGTTTTATCGTGGGCATGGTTAGCAAATATCAGAGTAACCCTGGACACGGACATTGGACTGCGGTAAAGCATATATTGAAATACCTGAGACGGACTAGGGATTATATGCTGGTTTACCAGGCAGACAAATTAATCCCTGTGGGTTATACGGACTCAGATTTCCAGTCAGATAGGAACAAGAGTAAGTCTACCTTGGGGTTTGTGTTTACTTTAGGAGGTAGAGCCATTGTTTGGAGGAGTGTCAACCAGAAATGCGTGGCGGACTCCACCATGGAATCTGAGTATGTGGCAACCTCAGAGGCATGCCCAAGGAACATCATCATGGACTTGGATGTGATTCCTGGTTTACCTAGATCTATCACAATCTTTTATGATAACAGTGGTGCAGTTGCAAACTCGAAGGAACCACGAGCCCATAAGGCGAGTAAACACATAGAGTACAAGTACCACCTGATACTAGAAATCGTAAAATGAGGAGAAGTGGTTGTCGCCTAGATTGCATCAGAGGACAACAAGAAGATCCTTTCACTAAAGCTCTTCCAGCTAAAGCTTTTGATCGGCATGTGGAGGATATGGGAGTCAGATGTATGACAGTGAGAGAACAGCAAAGTCTTTAAGTAGAAGTGGGAGATTCTAAGATGTGTATACTGAAAGACATGATTTCTTTATATGAAAATCTTCATTTTGAAAAGAGAATCACAACTACACTAGGTGCCAGTTTATATTAGTACATGCATGAAGTCCATTACATTACATTGTAGATAACATGGTGTGTGGTGTCACACGGAAAATCATGTTATCAGTTCCTTGCCTAATATAAGTAGAGGCTCACAACTGAGATGAAATTGGACAAACCATCGGGATGGTTGTAGTGTAATTAGGTGTGGTTGGTCTTGACCATAGAATTACACTAGTGTGCTTTGAGTACATTCAGCAGGACCGAAACCTGAGGTTATCCAATTTGTACTGACTCGATAATTGGATAGGACCTCAGAATTTATTATGGAGTATGATCCCTTAATCTCGATATAATAACGGACATATATTATTAATTATTAATTCTTTGATTTACCAATGGGCGAGATCTATTCTGTTAGATCGATAGGCCCGATAAGTTGGGAGATAATATTAATAATATGATGTGCCATTGATTATTGACGGAATTCGTGTCCTAGTGAGTCGGGATGATGATGCCCCCTTGATGAGCTCAAAAGGATCATCATGATAAACCCTGTAGGTAGATTTGATCCGATATGATGATAATGTTGAGTGATACTAGTCAAGGATCTAGAAGTTAATTAATTTGAATTGTCAGTAATTTAAATTAATTAACGGGCATTCGATATCTTAAACACGGGGGGATGGACGACTCGTAATATGTGGAGCCCATATGAAAATATGGGGGTTGGTGAGGAAGTTCAATTAAGATCCTTTAGTGGAATGGATCTTAATTAATGGATCGGGATTAGATCCATTGGTGGGCCAAGATCCAACTCTCCTCTTGGCCCTACCTTAGCCCTATAAATACCCAAGGAGATAATGAAACCAAGGCTTGATCCAAGAGTTGATACCCTAGGCTCTCTCTCTTCTTTTCTCTCTCTCTTCTATTCTCCCCTAGGGCTTTCGGCCGGCGCCAAGGAGAAGAGACTTCTCCTCTTCGGTCCTTCATCTTCTCTCCACCAAGCTTCGGTTGAGACTCACAAAGACAAGGCAGAGGAGTCCTCTACCTTTTGTGGTGCTCACCATGAGTGGAGAAGCCGCCGGCGACCGGTGGGAGGCGGCGTAACTTGATCTTGCGGCGGCGCCGCAAGGATTGAAGGAGAGCTTGAGTTTGGGCTGTTTGGGTGAGGATTCTCTCCTTCTTCATCTTCTTCTCCTTCCTCTCGAGTTGAGCAGTCGGTCCGGTGGCCCTTGGGCAGCTCCGGCGGTCGACGGCGCAAAGGGAGAGGTGGTGTTGGCTTGCGGCGGAAAAACCCTAGGAGCTAGGGTTTTTTTTAGCAAAGGGAATATCTTATTCCTGAAAAGAAAATCCATATTAGAAGGGGGGCTGGACCTGACCTTCTAATATAGAAATACAATAACTCAAAATGATTTACAAGTAAAACAAAGAAAACTATCCACACTGACTGTCTATATGAATCTATACAAATATTAGCAAGTTTTATTAACTCCACTCTAAAGTTAGAATCCCTTTCCAGCAGCATCTCTTTTCCTCTTGCTTCCTAGCAGCCTTCAAAATTCCCTCGAAAGAGTAGCAACATCACCTCCAGTCTTCTGATTCCCAGGATCACTAAACATATACAGTAAAAATTGAAATAAATCAACTACCTCGATGTATCAACCGCCTCAAAATTAGCTCAACAAAGCTCCTCCCCTCCTGGATACATAAGCAGCCACCAATCTCCACTATACTTGCAAGCAATCCTTTGCAGCATCCCCTTGTATTAGCTTGTTAACTCTGCAAATAGTTCAGTAGTAGCACACCCGATGTTCGCTTTTGACAAGCGACTAGCCATAAACGGATTTGTAGCGCTTTTACCGTAGCCGTTACTACGGGCTAGATAGATCTATGGTGGATCTATTCACCCTTTTAGGCTTTTTGGAAAGCCTCAGTCATTAACGGATTTGGGATGTCTTTACTGTAGCCGTTTGCTACGGACTAGATGGATCATTAACAGTGAACCCATTCACCCAGCCATATCACATCAATCCATGTCCAACCCTCTACAATTAACCATAGCAGACATCCTTGCTCCATACGGTAGAGGATTCAGACATCCCTTATCAACTTCGATTCATCTTGACCCTCACCACAGTATGAAGACACCAATACCAATACCAGCAGCAGGCAATCAAAAATCCAGGAAAACAGCAGAAGGCAGCAATCAGAAATCCACAAACGCCAATCTGTTCTGAAAAAACCGCCTTCCAAGCCGGCCTGGCAAAACCAAATCAGGACAACAACTTTCAAGCCACCAATCCGATCAAATCTTCTAGTCAAAAACAAAACAATGTATTGACATAAAAATTCAGCCAGAAGATGCATTGATACATTTGGCTTTGGCACGAAATTGTCACACTGAGGAACCAAACAACCCATTTGCACTGCATCACACCACTGAGCATCAAGATGGACTTGGCACAGAAATCGACCACTGCCAAAGTTTCAGTCTGTTGACACAGGTTCAGAGCAGTCCCAGCAATCCATTCCAGAAATATTTCTGAAACCACTGTATTTTGGCACATCTTCATCTCAGCCCCACCACCACTCCTTGATCTTCAGACTACAGTTATAGCAGAACTTGAATACTGCCTCTATCCATGTCAGTTCACACAGGACAGATCCATACGACAGCAGCCACAGGACACCCTTCAGAACACCCTATTCAGCACCCTGTAAACCTACAGAGGCAGATGCTTGTCACAACTTCAGAAAACGATGAGACTCTTTGCAAAACAAACCAGTCCACTGGATTCTGATGTACATCACCCCCATAGGACTCAGAAGCTTCCACTGAAAATAACAACATCAGCCAATACCGCATTAAAATTACTCATTGAACCCTTATGGCATAATAAATCAGTAAACCAGAATTCCAGCAGCAACCAAAAACAAAGGTATGTGGCAGTTTCAGTTCTTCATGGTATATCAAATACGAAGGTCAGCTTTGGCACGTTTGGCACGCTGTGGGAAAACTCGTCAGTGACAATTCAGAAATGATTGTAAACTCCAAATCTTAATCCTCTTCACAGCAGCCAACTTCCATTTTCCAAAGACCCTTGTCAGAAGGCACAATCCATCCAAACTGATAGTTGGCTTGGGATTAAAAGGAGAAACACAGCGAACCCTGAAACAGCCATCAAAACCTCTATTTCTCAAAACCTCTAGGAATAATATTCATAGCAAAACCAAACGGTCCAGGAAAACCAACATCAAGACTATATAACTCTTCATGTTTATTAGTAAATCACACTTGGCCCGCATCAAGACTATATAACACTTCAGAGACTTCAGTCAGTCAAGCTTAACACCTGCTCCCTTGTCACACTTGGCCCGCAGAAATAGGAAGACCAGAAACCCACACTTGATACCAAAGGAACACTTCAGTAACAGACAGAATGCACCAAAAGAAAAATTCTGCACTTCCTGCAAACCATCAGTTCTTGATTTCTGCACTACTCCTGTTACATTACTGACACAATTTGGCGCGCAGCAAACCAAGACCTGAATCCATTCACACTTTGATTTTCAGGGAAACTCCAAGCTGCAGCTTCAGAGAAAATCTGCAGAGGTCGGCTGAAACATCCAATTCACTTAGTAAATAATCATCCACCAGCAACTGCACCGCAACTTCAGCAAATCCGCATCCAAACCATCAATTTCGGCCTTCAGTAGCACAACAGAAAACAGAGAACCAGAATCCAGTTTCTACTTCTGCCTGCAAACCGACCATCCATGTCTCTTTTGGCACATTTGGCAAGTTGGACTGCCATAGCTTCATATTTCTTCTTCGAATTTCTGCAAAAAGACCCCTTCAGAGTACTGCATGCTTGTAGCAATTCTTGTAAGTCTTGACTTGAAATTTCGCAGCAGTAAACACCAAGCAAAAAAGGTTCGACCAAACATTCAGTTATTTACTGTTCCGTATCAGTTTGCTGAAAACTTGGTAGCAGATCAGTCCAAATTTTCACATTAAGATAACAGATCAGATCCCCATGATTCTCCAAATCTAAGCAACAGTTCACACCAAAGACCCTTACAACTTTCAACTTTCAAAAGAACCGCACTTTCCCAAGATCTGAAAATTTTCACCATCCGTATACAAGAAATCAGCTTGCTCTTTTGGCACAACTGGCACACTTTCAGATAGAAAAATTGACTTCTCACCAACCATTGCAAATCAGACCCAAAGAAGCAGAAACCAAGGATCCAAACAGCATCCCTCTCCCTAATAGAAACCTCTCAAACAGCAGCATCCCTCAGCCTTGTGTCAGCCTGAGTACATATTTGGGCCCCGTAGAAAGCAAAAACTTCTTGAAATTCAAACCTCGCATAACCTTCCATGTACCAGCACTGCCTTCACTAACCTCCTCCATCCCTCCCAGACAAAATATAAAACCACAGGAAAACCACACTGCTTAACCCCTTGTAGTTTCACTGAATAAAGATGATCTGGTCTGATACTAACATGATATGCACCCAGGTTACTGCAGTCAAAACATTTGCATCTTAACAGGCCAGAATGTTTCTCTAATCCCCTCTGCATCCAGCTTCTGTCAGTTTCATACTGCCATAAATGAATAATTCGATCTCCATGCATTTCAAGAAATTGTTTCTTAAGTGACTAACCACCACTGCCAAAACCTGTCCAGGCCAGCGCTCATCATTTAGACCTCTAGACCATTCATTTACCCTGGCCTAGATGACATTCTTATATAAGGCAGACCCAATCTCTCCAGCTTACAGATCCCCATTAGTTCCTTATCTAAGGATTCTCCATTTAATATCACATCCCCTTCAAACTTGAAAGCTCTATTCGCTAGGAAGTCAGCTGCCCCATTGGCCTCTCTATATATATGTGACCATCGAACTTGATGCCTTCTAGTAATATCTTTAATCTTGATAACCAGTTGTCTCAAATCCCAGCAGACCGAAAGATTTTGAATGATTTTTAAAGCTACTAGCGAGTCAGATTCCACCCATATTGGTACCCAATTATTTTCTATACACACCTCCAAGACCTTCATTATTGCAAACAATTCTGCCTTAATGTTTGATCCCACTCCAATTCCACCATGTCTAGCTTGAACTACTCTCCCAGCACCATCTCTGATGATAAAGCCATATGAAGACATCCCTGGATTACCTTTAGAGCAACCATCAGTGTTGATCTTATAAGTTCCCATGCTCGGTTTCTGCCAACTTACTATCTTGATAGTATTGACAGATTTTAAAGCAATTTGCAGGCCAAAACTTGCAGCCACAGCAGAGTATCCTCTCCAATGATATCCTTTAATTAAACCAGCACCCATGCCATAAACCACATATTGCACAATTTGTCTGATGATTCTCTGTGCTACCATCTTAATATCACGATGCTTAGCATCATTCCTTGCTGTCCATACAAACCAAATAATCACAAGGGGAAAAATCTCTCTAAGATGTCCTTGCTTTAACCATGTTTTTGCAACTCTCCAACTATCAAAACAGTGGCAGTTAGTGACCTTGAACAAGAGCCCAAAATGATCCCAAACCTCCATAGCCACAGCACTATCAAAAAACAGGTGCTCCCATGATTCCTCCTCCTCACAACATTGGCATTTGGATGCCAAAAGAACCCCTCTCCTTCTTAAGATTTCATCAACCGGCAAGCGACGCTTCATAAACCGCCAACAAAAGATAGAGATCTTTGTTACCAGTAACTTACTCCAACACGCCACATAGAAAGGAGACTCTTCACTTCTTTTCCGAATGCAATTCCAAGCCGATTTCAAAGAGAACTTCCCATTCTGATCCTGCTTCCACACCAAAACGTCTGGCTCCCCAGGTAAGAATGGAACATTAGCTATTTCTTCTTTGACTCCCAATGGTACAAGGTGTTGAAATTTCTCGATTTCCCATCCCTGATCCCCCATGAACTCAGATACAAGACAATCCGGATTGCCAATGATTGGATATGATTTACACAAGGGTCCACTATCTAAAAAATTATCCTGCCAAAATCTGATCTTGCCGTCTCCAATAATCCACCCACTATGCTGTTCAGCCACACCTCTGATTTTCCACAACCTTCGCCAGCAAGGAGACACATTACTCTTTAAAGGGACGGTACTTGGCGCAAAAGCGCCACAATACCTTTTAGCCATAAAGGTACCCCAAATCATTTTTTGTTCTCTCAGCCGAAACCAAAGCTTAATGGCCATGGCAGTGGCCACATCTGACATCCTTCTTACTCCCAGCCCACCTTCCAGCTTCGGCCTACAAATATCAGCCCAAGATACCCAATGTGTTTTCTTGCTAGCACCCGATGCTCCCCAAAAGAAGTTAGCAAAAAGCATCTCCAATTGATGAAATATTGACAAAGGTGGCAAAATAACCTGTAGCAAATGAAAAGGCAATGAAACCAAAACACTTTGGATAAGTAGAAGCCGTCCACCATGTGAGAGCCTTGCCACATTCCACCCAAGTAATTTTTCCCTTACTCTCTCTAAAAAGGGTTGGAAATGTGTTGCCTTCCTGTTTCCTGTGAAAATAGGAACCCCAAAATATTTCATAGGAGCCACCCCTTCTGAGAAGCCTGTTACACTTGCAATTTGGTTTCTCCTTGATGTCGATATTCCCCTTGCAGGGAAAAAAGAGCTCTTTGCCGCATTGAGCAGGACCAAAACCAGAGGTTATCCAATTTGTACTGGCTTGATAATTGGATAGGAACTTAGATTTTATTATGGAGTATGATCCCTAAATCCCAATATAATAACGGACACATATTATTAATTATTATTTCTTTAATTTACCAATGGGAGAGATCTATTCTGTTAGATCGATAGGCCCGATAAGTTGGGAGATAATATTAATTATATGGTGTGTCGTTCTTTATTGACAGAATCCATGTCCTGGTGAGTCGGGATGATGATGCCCCCTTGAGGAGCTCAAAAGGTTCATCATGTTAAACCCTGCAGGTGGATTTGATTCAACATGATGATAAGGTTGAGTGGTACTAATCAAAGATCCAAAAGTTGATTAATTTAAATTGTCAGTAATTTAAATTAATTAACGGGCATTCGATATCTTAAACGCGGGGGAATGGACGACTCATAATAAGTGGAGCCCATATGAAAATATGGGGGTTGGTGAGGAAGTTCAATTAAGATCCTTTAGTGGAATGAATTTTAATTAATGGATCGGGTTTAGATCCATTAGCGGGCCAAGATCCAACTCCTCCTCTTTGTCCCTACCTTAGCCCTATAAATACCCCATGGGATCATGAAACCAAGGCTTAATCCAAGAGTTGACACCCAAGGCCTCTCTCCTCTTCTCCTCTAGGGTTCGGTCGACGCATGAGAAGGAGAGTTTCTCCTTCTCTTCTCTTCCTCTCTTCTCCACCAACACTCGGCTGGGATCAACAGGGATAAGGGAGAGTTCTACTCTTCCTTCTGTGGTGGTCGGCGGCGAGGGAGAAGGGAGTTTTGGCTAACGGAAGGAGGCGCAAATGGAGGTTGCGGCGGCCGTAAGGTAGAGGAAGAAGGGAGTTTTCGGCCGGTTGGGTGAGGAAGATGGAGAGATCTCTCTTTCCTCTTCTTCTTCTCCTTCGTCTCAAGGTCTGCATCCGGTCCGGGGAGCTTGAGTGGCTCCGGCGGCCAACGACGCAAGGGAAGAGCAAGGAAGAAGCCGACGCAAGGCAAAACCCTAACTTCTAGGGGTTTCTTGTTTCGGCCAAGACATGAAGAAGAGCTCAGTTGGATTTCCTTGGTGATCTCAATTCTCGGTAGCTTATCGCCCACACGACGTCCGGGAAGGGTGGGACATAAGGTAGAAGGCCGCGAGGTAATAGGGAAGGTATAATCTCTCCCTAATCTCCTTTTGTTCTATTGGTGCCATGTTAATTAGCCTCGCCATTTCATGTGTGTTATTTAATTATTTTGATAGTGAATCATAGCTAATAATTAATTAATTGGACCCCGACCGTAAACATAAGAACTGGCGATCTACTCGTCGTCTCTTCCGTGGTCGTTCGGTTAGGAGAATTACAAGGCACGATCTTTATGATTGGCCAAGTTGTAATTTGTACCGAACGATACGATGACGAGATGGTCGTTGGGAGACGGGTCTCCATTCGGATTAATTTTTAATCTGTAGATATGGAGAGGTCTCTCAAGGACGTCCAAGTATTCGCTAGAGAAACCCGCCAAACCATACCCAACATAATTACCCCTGAAAAATAAATCTCAATACTGTTGTCTATCTTTGACAAAGATATTAGTCTAGATCAAAAATAACATAAACATATGAAGCAAACAGTACATAAAGAGGCAAACAGATTTACTTAGTTTGGAACCGGGGAGGTTGCTAATCCAAGGTTGAATATGGCTCAATTCTCTTGAGTAAAACTCCTTCGGGCGAAGAAGCCTCTTACACGTGGAAAGCTTAGAGAAAGAAAGAAATATTACACCAAACTAGTTTGCTAATACTTGGAATTGATGGGATTCATGAACTGAGCATCAGGGGTGTATTTATAGGCCTGGCCAGAATTTTCCGTTTGCTAACATGACACTTATAGGGCGCCCGAGAGCTCTTGGGCGCCTGACACGTGGCCTAACATTTATCCAGAAAGCAACTTTCGCAAACGGCTAAGATTAGCCTCTCGAGCGCCTGATAGCACAGGGTCGCCCGAGTGCTAAAGCGCCCGATAGGCCAGACACACATATGCTCAAGGGCCCTCGACAGTGGCTATTTTGGTTAGCACCTCCTGATCATTCTCCAGCCTGATTTCCGGTCTTCTTGGGTGATTTCTGGCCAACCGGAGTTAGGCTTACTCGAACCTGACTCTGGCCTTTCGCCCCTCGAGCGTCCTTCCTCCAGGCTTCTCGTCCCTCGGACGTTGCGCGCGCCATTCTCCCTCAACCGGCGTACGCTTCCGCAGAGCTCCGCGTCCTTTGGATGCACCAAGCCCGTCGACTCCCTTTCCGTTCCATCATTCTCGACCCTTGCATCTTTCGCTCGACTTCCTGTGCTTCTAAATTCTTTTACACTTAGATACAAGGATTAAAAATACCAGGACCTAACTTAAATCGGTTGACCACATCAAAACCAACCTGGGATACTTACAATCTCCCCCTTTTTGATGTGCATCAACCCAAGTTAAGTTAGTATAAACAAATATATAAAAAAAATATAAATAAATCTATAACAGTGTAAACACTTAAAAATATTGAAATTAGTGTCTACCCCTTAACTTAAAACTACTTCTCCCCCTTTGATTATATCAAAAACTTAAAATGTTAAGGAAACATATTTTTTACATAATAAATAGTTTCCAAAATTTAGAATTTTTAAAGAATTATCTTTAGAAAATTTTTCTAACATTTTTGAAAATTATAATAAATTCGATTAATTTTTTATTTAAAAATAATTTCAAAAATATTTTTATAGATAGAACATTGTTTATCAACAAAAACATTACACTAATTTTCCTACAAGTAGTTATCCACAAAAAAAATAAGTTAAAGCATTAATTGCTAAATTAATTTACTCAAAAGAAAATCAACAGTTTAAAATATATTTAGGAACCCAATATAAAGTTTTACCAACAGGGTTTATTAAAATCTTAGATGGAACATCTGATTTGGAAATTTTTATAATTTAACCCTTGTGAGATCTGTAATACCAATTAACTTTTTCATGATATTTAAATTTTGAATTTTGAGAACATTTTGAACATGAATAGTTGTTTTTCAAATTTTCATTTTTAAATATTAACTTATCATACATTTCTAGTGGGCAAGAAGATGATAATTATTTTTTCAAATCTATATTTTTTTATTGTAATTTACACATGGATTTCATCATTTTCTTAATTCCAAAATATAACTCATTAGGAGGTAAAAGGCATACCTCACTTACTATATCCATTTTGAAGTTGGAAGCTCCCCCTTCATTGATGTTTCTTTATGAAGTCTCTCCCCCTTCATCGAGGCTCATCTCGGATGAACTTTCTCTGTCTTATGGCAGATACTTAGCCGTTAGTGTCAGTTCGTTAACCTCCTCGGTGTCAGACTCTTCTGAAGATGAGTCAGTGTCTATTGAGGAGTCGGATTGTACATCCTTCGATTATTCATGGAGTTCCAACATTTTATGCCAGAGGTCTTTATCAGAATTGCATATTCTGATTCGTTTGATTTCCTCGGCTGGTAGTACAATTAGAAGATGAAACTCAGTCCTTACAGTTTGTCAAAAATTCATCGTGTTACTTTTCGGTCTAGAGATGTTCTTCGAGTTCATTTCCATTCTTATCTGTGGGTAATTCAAAACCAAATTTCATTGTTAGTAAAATACTAAAATCTATTTTGAAAAAATACCTCCATTTTGCATTTCTAAAATGCAAACTCCCTCTCGAACTTTGGCGGGTAGATGACCAGTCCGACCATTTTGTAGTTGCTTCAGATGACGGTTAGTCCATCTAGAACGTCCTTGATATGATACCAATTGGGGTGATCGATGGTCGGAAAGAGGGGGGGGGGTGAATTGCCCCTGAAAAAGAAAACTAAATACTTTTATCTATCTTTGATAAAGATGTTAGTTTAGATAAAAAATAACATAAACAAATGAAACAAACAGTAAATAAAGAGGCAACCGGATTTACTAGGTTTGTAACCGGGGAGGTTACTAATCCAAGGCTGAATATGGCTCGATTCTCCTAAGTAAAACTCCTTCGGGCGAAGAAGCATCTTACACGTGGAAAGCTCAGAGAAAGAAAGAAAGATTACACCAATCTAGTTTGCTAATACTTGGAATTGATGGGATTCATGAAACTGAGCTCCAGGGGCCTATTTATAGCCCCGGTAAGAATTATTCATTTGTTGACGTGGCACTTATAGGACGCCCGAGAGCTCTTGGTGCCTGACACGTGGCCTGACGTTTATCCAGAAAGCAACGTTCGCAAACAACTAAGATTAGCCTCTCGGGCCCCTGATAGCATAGGGGTGCCCGAGTGCTTGGGCGCCAAGTACTTAGCGCCCGACAACCTAGGCGCTCGTATGATCACGGGCGGTCGATAGTGGCTATTTTGGTCAGCAACCGCTAACCATTCTCCAACCTGTCTTTTGGTCTTCTTGGGTGATTTCTAGCCAACCGGAGTTAGGCTCACCCAAACCCGATTCCGACCTTTCTCCCCTCAAGTATCCTTCCTCCCAGCTTCTCATCCCTCGAATGTCACGTGCATCCTTCTCGCTCAACCGTCGTACTCATCAGCAGAGCTCCGTGCCCCTCGGATGCACCGAGCCCGTTGGCTCTCTTTCCGTGTCATCCTTCTTGACCGTTGCATCATCCACTCGACTTCCTGCACTCCTAAGTTCCTATACACTTAGACACAACGATTAAAAACACCAGGACCTAACTTAAATCGGTTGACCACATAAAAACCAACCTGGAGTACTTACAGTTGATGCACTAACACTAATATCGGATCTTAACATTTTTTCTAACATGACCTATGTTGGATCGGGTTGGACCGGCTAGAGGGGAGGTGAATAGACGGTCAAAAAAATGAAAGTAGAGGCACTCGTCTTTAAAAAAGAAACTTGGTCGCAACTGAGAATGTTGCTTCCAAGGTAGTGGACGCTCAATAAAATTCTCCTTGTGGCGGAGAAGCCTTACAAAAATAGCACGCTAGACTTTTAGAGAGTTTACAAGAATGAATTAATTGAATCGATTGAAAAGGTTGAAACTCTAAGCCTATTTATAGCCTAAGAGAATAAATCTGGATTGTTGATTGTTGAGAATTTTCTCTTGGCCGTTGATCCATGGATGTAATCTGGATGGTTGATCTTGGATGGGATTAACCTGCATCTATTGGATCTGATTAAAGGATAAAGCTTTATCCTTTATGAGATAAAGGAATTTTTATCTTCTGCTCGAGATTGCTGTTGTTATCTCCAAGTAATAATATCGGCAAGAACAAATTGTCTCCAACCTTTATCCCAACTGGTAAGCTTGGCCGCCTCTGCTCTCGAGGTCTTGGGTTTAATTCCTCTTAGCAACAATTTAATCTTTCTTTTTCGGGCGACTAGCCTTTTGGTTCTTCGTCTTCTGGGTGATTTCCGGCCTACCGGAGTTAGGCTCACCCGAACCCGACTCCGGCCTTTCGCCCCTCGAGCATCCTTCCTCCCGGCTTCTCATCCCTTGGACACCATGTGAGTCCTTCTCGCTCCACTGGCGTACTCTTCCGCAGCTTCCGCGTCCCTCGGATTGTACCGAGCCTGCCGACTCACTTTCCCGCACAATCCTTCTCGTCCGCTACGTCTTACGCTTGACTTCCTCCGTACCTAAGCTCCTGCACACTTAGCAGAGGGATTAAACATACCAAGACCTAACTTAACCTGGTTGATCACATCAAAACTTACCGGGGCACCAATAATCTCTCTCTTTTTGATGTGCATCAACCCAGGTTCAGTTAGGGTTAAACCAAATAAGTAAACAATAGTAAAATTAAATAAACAGGTTGAGCATGAAAAAGATGTTTCAATGCAAATCTACAATCTCCCCCTGTACACTAGCCTACTCTCCCCCTTTGATCACAGCAAAAATCGGGGACTAATAAATCGGGGACAAAAAAGTTAGCATATTGAAAAAATTGAAGTGTTTAACTAAAGCTTAAAAGATTAAAAAAAATTAGTTTTCAAAAATAGCATTTTCAAGAATTTTTCAAATTAAAGAAAATATAATTTCATTAAATTTTTTTTTTAAATTCTTAATGGACTTAAAAAATTCAGAAATAATTTTGACAAAGTCAACATTTGATTTATAGATCCAAAAAATATCGGATCTAGTCAAACTCTTTTTCCTTCGAATTCTTAAAATTTAAAAAATATGGGTTCATCTAAAAAATCATAAAAATTCGAAGAGTGTTCGAAAAATTTCAAAAAGTTTCAAGTGTATAGCCAACTTTTCTTAAGTAACAAAAAATTATACTGAATTTAAAAAAAATGACACAATAAAAATTGTTAGTCAATATCTGCAACAAAAATTAATTTAAGACATATTTAGGAATCCAAAATAGGTTACTATCAACCGGGTTAGTTAAAAATTTAGGGGGCACATAATTTCTTGGTATTTTCTAAGTTGGCCCTTGTGATTCTTAAGATACCAGTTCAGCCCCTCAGGATAATGATTTTTTTTCTGTCGCAGGCATGTAATATCAAATTCCAATTTCATAACTAAATTTTCTAGATTTTCATTTTTATTTTTTAAGTTATCGAACATACTTAATGGACATGATGTAGATAACTCTTTTTTCAACCTCAATATCTTTCTCCTCTTTTTGCATAAACTATTCAAAACAGATTTTAAAATAGAAAAAAGTTTGTCGGGAGCTAATTTACATACCTCACTTACCATGTCGTCGTATTTGCTGCTTAGTGGTTCCTCGTCGCTGTTGCTTTCGTCAGACAACTCTCCCACTTCATTAATACTCATCTCCGATGAGCTCTCTTCGTCGTCCTCCTCTTGATGACTCACCATCAGGGCAAGTCCAGCATACTCCTCGATTTCTGACTCGTCAGAAGACGTGTCATCCCATGTCACTTTCGGCGCTTTCTTTTTCGGCAGCTGATTTTCCTTCTTCTTGTTCTTTAATTTGGGACAGTTGTCTTTAATGTGACCCTATATTCGTCACAATTGTAGCACTTTACCGTTCGTCTCTTCGGAGATTTCTTCTTTCCCTGAAACTTTAAAAATTGATTAGATTTAACAAACTTTTTAAATTTCCTTACCAAGTATCCTTTTTCTTCTTCTTCATCATCATCCGAGGATACCGATCCTGGTACTGTTGTGTTCGTGTTCAGGGCTACACCATTCATCTTTCGATTTCCTGCAATTCTCGATTCATGAAGTTCAAATGTAGAAAATAAATTCTCGAGCAAAGTTGTCTCGAGATCTTTAGCAATAAAAAAAGAATCAACAAAAGACGTCCAATCGGAATTTCTCGGAAACGAATTAAGCGCGTACCTCAGTGAATCTCGGTTACTTACCTCTTCCCCGAGATTCGTCAGTTCCGTTAACAAACCTTTTATTTTTGAGTGCAAATGCGCTACTGTTTGACCTTCTTCCATGCGGAGGTTGGTCAGCTGGTTCCGGAGAATGTCCCTTTTGGTGAGCTTGGCTTCGGAAGACCCTTCGTGTAACTCTAGGAATTTTCCCCAGAGTGTTAGTGATATGAGAGAAGTGTCCTAAGGCAATCGCCTTATGATTGTAATCATTTATTTTAATAAATGAATATTCACTATTTGAGTATACATGTTTGTGTATTTGATTGAGATCTTAAACTCATTTACTGAATGCCCACAATATAATTCACAGCATGAGAGAATTTGTGATGAATTCACAACTAGTGATTATCTCTACATGTGCAATTGTGAAGTATTGAAATTGTCCCTAGTTGATGAATTGATAAATACGGACACTATCAATTCTGTTGAGACTAGCATGAGTTATTCTCTAAGCAGCTGATTCTCACTGGCTGGTGACATTGAGATGTCCGGAGATAAACATGAATGCTAGTTAAGGGAACTAGTTCATTGGAGTGACTGGCTGTAAAACTTCATATGGTAGTCTACATATAGATATGTCAGTGAAGTTCTTACTACAGCTTAAATGCGATGTTCCTTTGGCTTGCGGTGTTCAAGTCATCTTGGTCATGGAGACTTATACTTTGACATCGTAAGCAAGCGTCTCCAAGGAGGTGTGGACCCAGGATGATTGGGTATAAGCCGAAGTGTCCGAAGATGTTTGAACACCCTACAAAGGATTCACCACTCCTTGCGAGGAGATGTATACCCGAGGCCCATCGTCGGATTGTTACTCGAAGCCTCTGGCCAGAGCATGACATGTTCAGATTATGAATCTCTTAAATACATGAGAGTAATTAGAATTCGTAGGACGAAAAAATATTACTTGGGCTAGGTGTGACGTAGTCAGCCTAGTGGGGACTGACACACATAGACTATGTCCTGAACCAAGTGGGTATAAGATGGTGAAGGGAATGGGACACGATTCATTATAGCTGCTGAAGGGTTTCAGAATTGTTTCTGAGGTCAACCGTTGATCTTTTGATTAATTGGGGATCATGATGTACTACTAGGTGCCACTCATGATCGTTCTATAATTGATTAATTATAGACGGCCAACATAAATCAAAAAGTGATGCTTAGCGGCGATTTTTTAGCGACGGTTTGCTAAACCGCCACTATATTATGTGTTTTCCGGCGGTTTACAATAACTGTCGCAAATTAAATTATTTAGCGGCGGTTAAATTTTGAATCGCGGCGGTTTAATGATTCGCGGCGGTTTCGAGATCAATATCTTCCTTATCACTTAAATCAGATGGCTCAGATCAAAAGTGAACCGATCCAACGGCTAAATCTTCATCCCAATTCAACGGCTCAGATCTTAATCAAAAGAAAACCCTTACTTCGATCTCCTCTCCTCTCCTAATCTTTTTTTTTCTCATTTAATCCATCGCCTCTTCTAATTCATCGCCGAACCAAAGGGAACGTCGAACCCTAGTTGCGCGCCTTCCCTCCCTCTCTCAAGCACTCCCTCGGCGACGGCGAGGAGCTCTCGCTGGTTCTCTCTCGGTTTCTCTCAGTTCTCTCGCGCCTTCCCTCCCTCTCTCAAGCACTCCCTCGGCGACGGCGAGGAGCTCTCTCTAGTTCTCTCTCGGTTTCTCCCTGTTCTCTCGCGAATTTGGTTTTCCGGCCCTCTCTCGTCAGTCGCCACACCCTCCCTGCTCGACGCGACGAAAAGCTCCTTCTTCCCATAACGTATCTGCTCTTCCTAGCTCTTTTTGATATTATCTGTCATTTTTGATGTTTCTCTATGTTTTTTTATCGGTAGACTAGCCTCATTTTTAGCTGCTAAGTGGGAGCACTATAGATGAATAAAATTTAGGGCTTATTTCTTTTATTTATAACTGTAATTTTTGTGTAACTAATCTGCCCTTTTATTTTTCATTGAGCATTTTATCTGAGTTATAATTTATGTAGAATGTTATGATCAGAGCTAGAGAATGAACAGATCGTTATAACATGGTAAATTGATAATGATTTCTGGCTTGGATGAAGTTGAAGTAACCTTTACAAGTTTGATTGTTTCCTTTATACCTGAACTTTGATTATATTTTGAGTTGCTTGTTGAACATTCGACTGTCATAGTGAATTACAATGAAGTGAGGAGTTGAGCAAGTGTATGTATCTATTGTTCTTGTATTTGGATTCCGAAAGAGCAAATTAGTTTTTCAAAATTAAAATTAATAATATCACTTGAATTATAGAGGTATGCTAATTAGATTGTATTTCTTTATTATTTCCTAGTTTGGTGTTAGAATTTTTTGTTATATTACTTTGCATTTCTTTACATTCTTGAGTTAATATTTTTTCTCAGTCATTATATTTTTTGTTATATTACTCTGCATTTTTGTTATACACTTTCAAGTTCTTATATGTCTTAGTTAGTTTCTATTTGAGCCCCCACTTTAGTGTGCTTTTAATTTAATTATCTACTATTGAATTAGATATGAACAAAACTTGGATTTTGAAGCCGCGAGACTCTCCCGAATATATGGATGGATTATTGAAATTTTTGGACTTTGCATTTGCTAATGCATCATCCGATAATAGGATAAAGTGTCCTTGTTCTCGTTGTGGATTTAGACTATTTCAGACTAGAGAAGAGGTGTATGATCATTTGTTATTAAGACCCTTCCCGAAAACATCCGAAAACATGAAGAGGTGATAGACCCTTTAATTGATTTATTGGTTTATTTTGTTTTGTTTAATTATTGACTATATATCAATAATGACATACAGGAACGACAACGTGGAAGCAACATTAGTAGAGGGGAGTTATGGGTTATGTTGCACAAGAAAAAGGATGGTTCTTATATTCATGATAATGCTCAAGTCATTGGTGTAAGTTTTGTATTAATTAAAGTTGTCATACCGTAATTTTTTCAAAAAAATGGTACTTCATTTTTAATTAATAATTGATTAAATTTATGTATACAGGAAAAAATTATGAATATTGAGCGTGAAGATGATTCCTCTAAGGGATTTTCAATAAATGATTCACTTTCTCAAGCTATAGGGAAGGAGCACTCTGGCCGAGTTCGAGGTGTGGGGTATGGGCCATGTCCTACTCAAGTCTTTGGTCAAACTCCATGTTCAAATGTACCTGTTGATCATGAATTGCAAATATATATGACTGAGATGAAGTCTGAATTAGAAGCTTCTCAAGTAAAGGTGCAGAATCTGGAATCAATGATTGAAGAAGAAAAATCTAAAAGACAGGCAATAGAGGGAGTTGTTAAATATATGCTGCAAATGCAAGGAAGCAATTTGCCACATGAATTGGCTGCTTTGATTAATGTGATGGTATGTATCTTAACACTTTTAAACTTAGTTAGCTGCAAATATCCATCAAATTGGCTGCAGATATCCATCAAATTCTTAAAGTATTTAATTGCTCTTGTGTATCCATAGCTTCAGTTGACAATTGTATCTTCTATTCATAATTTTAGGCCCCAGATGAAGGGAGTGCACCAATCTCAGTGGGTGTAAGACCGTCTTCCTTAGCTAGTCATGATGCTCAACACTGTGATGATCATTCCAACCGAAGTTCAAGTTAATGAATGCTTGATGCTTGATGTCCAACCGAAGTTGACAACGGTATGAATGCTTGATGCTTCAATTGCCTTACTTGATGATTACCTTACTATTCATAATTGCCTTACTTGATGATTGCCTTAACTCTTCATAATTGTATCAGATCCTAATTTTCGTTAACCATGGTTAGCCAGAAATATTTGGGATTTAATTGCTTGTTGGGTGAATTTATTTTTCAGTTGTTTCATGATATTTGATTTACCATACCCAATACGATAAGTTTGAATTTTAGAGGTTGTATGGGGGAGGACTTGTGAGACACTGATTCATGAAATTCTTAAGTGGGCACATTAATGCTTACATAATATGATTTCATGCTTCTTAATATGAATTTTAGAGACTGTATGGGGGAGGACTTGTGAGACACTGATTCATGAAATTCTTTAGTGGACACATTAACACTTACACAAATTCAATTTCATGCTTCTTACTTAGACTAACTTCATGAAAACTTTTTTTTTCATTTAGTTGATTGGAGTCTCATCATCCAAGTCAATAGTGTACAAACATGCATACTGAAATTGATAGTTGATCATAAATGCTATTAACCATTTGTGACAAGTGCCGCAAGTGAATCATGATATCCTATGATGTTTTTATGGTTATCAAATACAGACTAATTACTTTGTTATAATTCCATTTAACTCCTAGACCGATGATTGCAGTAATTCCACCAGGTCAAGATATATATATCAATATTTTCACTTCTATGCCAGTAGTCATGTTAACTAAGGGCCTTAGAGAACTACATCATAAGCCTAATCCAAGTTACTTTAAGCAGATGCAGTTTTAAAAGAACAATAACTATAATGATCGATTTCTTTAGCATGCTGGCAAAGTATTTACACATATTGGTCTCTTATTTAGCCTTTGTTAAATCCTCCTCTACATATTCGTTTATTGATTTAAGGTGCTGGTGTTTGATCAAGTCTGCATTTCCTATTTACTTGCTTGTGTTTTGGAATCTAACTAATCAAGCTACCTGTCATTGCTGGAAACCTTTTGACAATCAGTTATGCTTTTATCTTTTTTTAGTTTCATCTATAAGTTATTTGATTCACATTAGCTATTATGATTATAAAAGTTCTTAATAAATCACCTTTTCTACTAGTAAATGCTGAAATGTTGTAGCACCATATTTCTCATGTAAATATTCAATGTTTTCATGAGCTCACATTGATGATTCTAATCTAGGTGGATCAGAGTTCCTGTAATTTGATTCAAGATATATGCTAGTTCCATGTCTGGTTTATGCATGAGTGACTGATTTCACTCATTAGGTTTATGTTAGCTACATTTATCTTGTTTGGTTTCAGACTGATCAGTTCCTAATCCTTTCTTTCATAAATAATCTCAGGAATTACCAAAGTACACAATTGCTTACTGACACTTGATTATGAGTTTTTCAAATCAGATGATTGTCAGACCACTTAGGTCTCATAAAGTAACTTATAGGAATTGTGCACAATGGAAAAAAATTGTGCAAAATTTGTTATATGTTAATATAAATGTAATATGTTAATATAAATCCTTCCAGTTTAGTTTTTTATGCTTCCAATTTGTTTCCATACAACTGATTAGTTTCCATACCTCTCCCACGAACCAGTTTTTATGCATTATCATTTCCTTGCTGATTAATTTTGAAGAGATATAACTTGGTTTTCATTATTCATTCAGGTCAAATTTTTACTGATGTGGTTGGAAGCCAATACTATGCTACTCCTCAAGTACTTTGCAAGCATTACAGACTATAAGCTGAAGTTTGAACTGCTGCTGCTATGTTATATATTTTTGTTGAGTGGTGTACCCCCATTTTGATTTAGATTTCACTTCAAACATTTTTTGTTGTTAGTACTTTGTTTTTTGAGTATTTACTTTTGTAGACATTCATTTGAATGTATTTAACTACTAGCTATGAAAATTTTCCTTTAAGATTACACAAGTGTTTAACTTGTTTGTTCTTCAAATAAAATATTGAAAAGAAAAACCAAAAAATATTTTCGGTTGAATTTGTCATTTGCGGCGGTTTCAAAATCGCCAGTAATTATTTACGGTGGTGTTGCAGCAGTTTCAAAACAGTCGGTAATTTGAATTGTGGCGGTTCCAAAACCACCGGTAAATCATTTACCGGCGGCTTTGGAACCTTTACAAAATCGCCGGTAAATCAAAACATTGGTTTTTTGTGGCGATTCCAAAACCGCCAGTAAATCAAAACATGGTTTTTTGTGGTGGTTCAAACCGCCACTAAATCAGGTAATTTGGAAATAACCATTAATTTTGCGGCGGTTCTAATATTGCAAAAACTGTCGAAAAAAATTCATCAACCTAAATCGAGTGATAGTTTTATCGGCGGTTAAAATCGCCGTTAAGGAACCACCGCAAAATAACCGCCAAGAGAACCGCTGAAA
Source organism: Boesenbergia rotunda (assembly GCA_024364735.1). NCBI lineage: Eukaryota > Viridiplantae > Streptophyta > Magnoliopsida > Zingiberales > Zingiberaceae > Boesenbergia > Boesenbergia rotunda. Next base: position 7,496 of record JAGFNQ010002625.1, on the reverse strand, counting down.
AACGTATTATGGCGGCGATTATTCCAGCGGTTCAATCAAACCACCGCTAAATTGTTTAAGGACGCCGTTATCGGCGGCGGTTTTGTAAACCGCAGGTAAAACATTTACCGTCGTTTCCAAACCACCGTAAATCTCAACAAAAACCACTGTAAATTACCTTTTTTTTGGTAGTGCTTCTTCCATGCGGAGGTTGGTCAGCTGGTTCCGGAGAATGTACATTTTGGCGAGCTTGGCTTCGGAAGTCCCTTCGTGTAACTCTAGGAATTTTTCCCAGAGTGTTAGTGATATGAGAGAAGTGTCCTAAGGCAATCGCCTTATGATTGTAATCATTTATTTTAATAAATGAATATTCACTATTTGAGTATAGATGTTTGTGTATTTGATTGAGATCTTAAACTCATTTACTGAATGCCCGCAATACAATTCACAGCATGAGAGAATTTGTGATGAATTCACAACTAGTGATTATCTCTACATGTGCAATTGTGAAGTATTGAAATTGTCCCTAGTCCATGAATTGATAAATACGGACACTATCAATTCTGTTGAGACTAGCATGGGTTATTCTCTAAGCAGCTGATTCTCACTGGCTGGTGACATTGAGATGTCCGGAGATAAATATGAATGCTAGTTAAGGGAACTAGTTCATTGGAGTGATTGGCTGTAAAACTTCATATGGTAGTCTACATATAGATATGTCAGTGAAGTTCTTACTGCAGCTTAAGTGCGATGTTCCTTTGACTTGCGGTGTTCAAGTCATCTTGGTCATGGAGACTTATACTTTGACATCTTAAGCAAGCGTCTCCAAGGAGGTGTGGACCCAGGATGATTGGGTATAAGCCGAAGTGTCCGAAGATGTTTGAACAACCTACAAAGGATTCACCACTCCTTGCGAGGATATGTATACCTGAGGCCTATCGTCGGATTGTTACTCGAAGCCTCTGGCCAGAGCATGACATGTTCAGAGTATGAATCTCTTAAATACATGAGAGTAATTAGAATCTGATGTGGACCAAGGAGGGGATACAAGCTTACAAGACAAAGCCATAGAGGAAGAGGCATTGAAAGGAATTGGAGGACCCATGACAAGATCCAAGACTAAGAGAATGAAGCAAGCTTTGGAAGGCTTAATAATGGAGCTCAAGGAGAAGAAGGATCAATGCACAATGGAGGCAACAACTAAATGGATCACATTCCTTCAAATTGAAAGTGAAATTGAGCCCACATGAAGACAAAACTTGAAGGCCCAAAACCACATGGTCCAAGATGCATTCAAGGGCTACAAGTGTCCAATTTTCGTGGGTATTTTTGGGGGGAATTTTCTAAAGTTATTTTTTGATGTCTTTTGGTGGATTTTTAATGCTTTTGGGAGTTCCTAAGCTAGTATTAGGGAATTGTGGGAAATAAATATCATGCATGCATGCATGCATGATAATGGTGCATAATTAGTGCTTAGTGGGAAGTGTGGTAGAGGTTAATGTTTCAACCTCCACTAAGTCTATATATAGGAGAACTCTTGTATGGCCCAGGAGGTTAAGTTTGAATGAAATCAGAGTTTTCTCTATTGTGAGAGCTTCCTTTGGTTCTTAGGCAAAGAACTAATCGTGATCTTATCAAGGCAACTTGTGGTGATCGAAACCCCCATGACTTATCACTCACCCTCTCATCTTTCTTGAGTGTGGCGTCAATATCCTTCCCTACATCTGAATTTCAAGGCGATCCATTCCAAGGTGTTTATCATTTGGTATCAGAGCCTTGGCTCCTTAATTTTCAGGTTTACGTTTTGTTCTTCTTCATTTGTGTTCTTGTTCATCTTTGTTAATCTCTCATCCATAGTATTCCATTGGTGTTTTCATTCTCTAACTCTATTTATCGCTTCTCTATTTGGGTCCTAAACTCAAAAAAAAAAAAAAAAAAAAGAGTTGAAAAAAAAAAGGTGTTACTTGAGTCATTGTGTTTTTTTGACTGAAGAAAAAAAAAAGGTCAAAAAGGAAATTCGAAAAAAAAAAACAAAAAAAAAAGAAGTAAGATCGGCGAATTGAAAGGACCAAATATTTCTCTCATTGCTCTTGATCGTTGCTGAATTTCTTGTTCTAACCGTTTATTTCTCTTGTTCTACTCATATTCTCTTGTTGGTTTCTTGCTCACTTGAGTGTCTACTTGTTGTCTTGAGAAAATCGTTGATAAGGTTCTTTTCTTAAGGGCTTACAAAGGAAGCTGAGTGGATAAATTTGAGTGCAACCACGTGAGGCGAGTGGTGAGGTCTTTCTAACATTTCTTGTGTAATTTTCCTTGTCATCTTTTTTTGTTGCAAGCATGAGTGGGGAAAACTCCCCTAGGCAAGATCCTAATAGGCTTCAAATGGAGGCGCTTACTCAACACTTTGAGAGAATGCTTCAAAGACAACTTGAAGGCTTACATGAAAGGATGGACCGACTTGAAGGAGGAAGAGTTTCCAACCATGGGGGAAATTCTAATCATGAAGAATCTCATCCGGGAAGTGACCTATTCTATAGTTCTCCAAGAGAAAGAAGGAGGCGTGAAGGGGGACGAAGACACGAAAGAGGAGGTAGAAACCATCAACATGAAGACGATCTAAGAGGGGTGAAAGTCAAGGTACCTTCCTTCCAAGGGAGGAATGACCCCGACACATATCTTGAGTGGGAAATGAAAATAGAGCAAATCTTCTCATGCCACAATTACCCTGATGCAAAGAAAGTGAAGGTGGCTGCCCTTGAGTTCACCGATTATGCTTTAATTTGGTGGGATCAAATGCAAAAGGAGAGAAGAAGGTATGGAGAGCACCCTATCAACACTTGGGGTGAAATGAAGACTTTGATGAGAAGGAGATTTGTGCCTTCCCACTACCATAGGGAGTTGCACAACAAATTGCAAAGACTCATCCAAGGGAGTAGGAGTGTGGATGAGTATTACAAGGAGATGGAGGTGGCTTTGATTAGGGCCAATATTGAGGAGGAAAGAGAAGCAACTATGGCTCGATTTCTCCATGGCCTAAACCGAGATATTGGAGACATTGTAGAGCTACAACATTATGTGGAGCTTGAAGACTTAGTTCATCAAGCAATGAAAGTGGAGCAACAATTAAAGAGAAAGGGCGTTATGAAAAGACCATCTTCTTCAAACTACTCTTCAAATTGGAAGGACAAGCCAAAGAAGGAGGGTTCCTCTTCTAATTCAAAGGAGGTAACAAGCGCTAAGAAGCCTTTTCCTACTACTACTTCTTCTACTTCTAAGAGCAGGGATATCAAGTGCTTCAAGTGTTTGGGAAAAGGACATATCGCATCCGAATGCCCGAATAAGAAGACTATGGTGGTTAGGGATAATGGGAGCATCTCTAGTGAAGAAACTTCTTCTCATTCTTCTTCTTCAAGCGATGAGGCACATGATGGAGCAGCCTATGCGCAAGATGGCGATCTCTTGGTGGTTAGAAGGTTATTAGGAAGTCAAGCCAAGGAGCATGAGGAGGACCAAAGAGAGAATATTTTTCATACTCGTTGCCTTATTCAAGGTAAAACATGCTCTATGATCATTGATGGTGGAAGTTGCACCAATGTGGCAAGCACTAGGTTGGTTACCAAACTCAACCTCAAGACTACACCGCATGCAAAACCATATAAACTCCAATGGCTAAGTAATAGTGGTGAATTGGTGGTGAATCAACAAGTGATGATTAATTTCTCCATTGGAAAATATGAAGATCAAGTTCTATGTGATATTGTACCTATGGAGGCAAGCCACATTCTTCTTGGAAGACCTTGGCAGTTTGATAGGCGAGCTCACCATGATGGATTCTCCAACAAGTTCTCATTTCTTCACAATTCCCACAAAGTCACACTTGTACCATTATCACCTAGGGAGGTTTGTGCGGATCAAAAAAAAATGCGAGAGAAAAGAGAAAAGGAAGAGCGAGAGCTTAAGAAAAAGAAAGGAGAGAATGAGGAAAAGAAAAGAGAGAATGAGGAAAAGAAAAGAGAGAACGAGGAAAAGAAAGAGAGAAGAATAGAAAATTTGTTTGCAAGAGGAAGTGAGGTGAAGAGAGCTTATTTGACAAGGCAACCTATATTTCTTCTTTTGTGCAAGGAAACTTGCTTGGAAACTAATACTAACTCCTTGCCCAGTGATGTTGTTGCTATTTTGCAGGACTTTGAGGATGTGTTTCCCCAGGAAGTACCTCACGGTTTGCCACCAATGAGGGGAATAGAACACCAAATGGACCTTATTCCTGGTGCTTCTCTTCCCAATAGGCCTGCCTATAGGAGCAACCCTCAAGAAACAAAGGAGATACAGAATCAAGTGGAGGAGTTATTACAAAAAGGATGGGTGAGAGAGAGCTTAAGTCCTTGTGCTGTACCAGTAATTTTGGTACCTAAAAAGGATGGATCATGGAGGATGTGCACGGACTGTAGAGCTATCAACAACATCACAATTCGGTATCGACATCCTATCCCTAGACTTGATGATTTACTTGATGAATTGCATGGTGCTTGCTTCTTTACTAAGATTGATTTGAAAAGTGGGTACCATCAAATTAGGATAAGGGAAGGGGATGAATGGAAAACTGCTTTCAAAACTAAATATGGATTGTATGAATGGTTGGTAATGCCTTTTGGGTTAACTAATGCGCCAAGCACTTTTATGAGGCTTATGAACCATGTTTTACGAGAATTCCTAGGAAAATTTGTGGTAGTATACTTTGATGATATTTTGGTATATTCCAAGAGTTTGGTTGAGCATGTAGCACATCTCAAATCTGTCTTGCATGTCCTTAGAAAGGAGAGACTGTATGCTAACTTAGAAAAGTGTTCTTTTTGCACTGATCATGTGGTTTTTCTTGGATTTGTCATAAGTTCTAAAGGAGTGCAGGTTGATGAAGAGAAGGTTAAGGCCATTAGAGATTGGCCAACCCCCAAAACTGTGAGTGAGGTTAGGAGCTTCCATGGGTTGGCAAGTTTCTATAGAAGGTTTGTGAAGGATTTTAGCACACTGGCAGCACCCCTAAATGAAATTGTCAAGAAAAATATGAGTTTTAAATGGGGAGAGAATCAAGAAAATGCATTTCAAGCACTTAAGGACAAACTCACACATGCACCCATTCTTGCTTTGCCTGATTTTTCCAAATCATTTGAAATTGAATGTGATGCATCTCATGTGGGTATTGGGGCTGTTTTACTTCAAAATGGACATCCCATTGCATATTTTAGTGAGAAGATAGGTGGCGCCACTCTCAACTATTCCACTTATGATATAGAATTGTATGCACTTGTTAGAGCTTTGCAAACATGGCAGCACTATCTTTTGCCTAAAGAATTTGTATTCATAGTGATCATGAATCTTTGAAGTATTTGAAAGGGCAGGGGAAGCTCAACAAAAGGCATGCCAAATGGGTTGAATTTCTTGAACAATTTCCGTATGTGATTAAGCATAAGCAAGGCAAGGTAAATGTTGTAGCAGATGCACTTTCACGAAGGTATAATTTGCTTGTTACACTTGAAACTAAATTACTTGGCTTTGAACATATCAAAGAGTTGTATGAACATGATAGTGACTTCTCTGAATTATATGCTGCGTGTGAAAAGAAATCACAAAATGGGTTTGTTAGGCATGATAATTACTTGTTTAAGAACAATAGACTTTGTGTGCCTAGAGGATCCATGCGTGAATTGCTAGTTAGGGAAGCACATGAGGGGGGTCTAATGGGACACTTTGGGGTTCAAAAGACCTTAGAAATGTTGCATGAACATTTTCATTGGCCACACTTAAGGCATGATGTGCAAAAATTTTGTGAAAAGTGCATTGTGTGCAGAAAAGCAAAATCTAAGGTATCACCTCATGGACTTTACACTCCTTTGCCTATTCCTGATTCCCCTTGGATTGACTTGTCTATGGATTTTGTTGTAGGGCTACCACGCACTCAAAAGGTAAGGACTCCATTTTTGTGGTAGTTGATAGATTTTCTAAGATGGCACACTTCATACCTTGCCACAAAGTGGATGATGCAACTCATGTGGCAGATTTGTTTTTCAAAGAGGTTGTAAGACTTCATGGCATGCCTAGGAGCATTGTTTCAGATCGTGACCCCAAATTCTTAAGTCATTTTTGGAGGACCTTATGGAACAAACTAGGAACAAAGCTTCTTTTCTCCACTACATGTCACCCTCAAACTGACGGCCAAACTGAGGTGGTAAATAGGACTCTTTCTACTCTTCTTAGAGCAATTATTAAGAAGAACATTAAGTCTTGGGAAGAATGTTTACCTCATGTTGAATTTGCTTATAATAGGGCTGTCCATTCTACTACTCAATTTTCCCCTTTTGAGATTGTTTATAGGTTCAATCCGCTAACACCTCTTGATTTGCTTCCTTTACCTAACACTTCTTCTTTAGTTCACAAGGATGGTCAAGCAAAGGCAGAATATGTGAAAAAGCTTCATGAGCAAGTTAAAACTCAAATTGAGAAGAAAATGGAGCAATATGCGAAGAGAGCCAATAAAGGGAGAAAAAGAGTTGTCCTTGAACCCGGTGATTGGGTGTGGGTTCATATGAGAAAGGAAAGGTTTCCTGCCCAAAGGAAATCAAAGCTTCAACCAAGAGGAGATGGACCATTCCAAGTGTTGGAAAGAATTAATGACAATGCTTACAAAATTGACTTGCCCGGTAAGTATGGTGTTAGTGCAACATTTAATGTGGCTGATTTGCGTCCATTTGATGTAGGTGATGAAGATCTAAATTCGAGGACGAATTCACCTAAAGAAGAAGGGAATGATGTGGACCAAGGAGGGGATACAAGCTTACAAGACAAAGCCATAGAGGAAGAGGCATTGAAAGGAATTGGAGGACCCATGACAAGATCCAAGACTAAGAGAATGAAGCAAGCTTTGGAAGGCTTAATAATGGAGCTCAAGGAGAAGAAGGATCAATGCACAATGGAGGCAACAACTAAATGGATCACATTCCTTCAAATTGAAAGTGAAATTGAGCCCACATGAAGACAAAACTTGAAGGCCCAAAACCACATGGTCCAAGATGCATTCATGGGCTACAAGTGTCCAATTTTCGTGGGTATTTTTGGGGGGAATTTTCTAAAGTTATTTTTTGATATCTTTTGGTGGGTTTTTAATGCTTTTGGGAGTTCCTAAGCTAGTATTAGGGAATTGTGGGAAATAAATATCATGCATGCATGCATGCATGATAATGGTGCATAATTAGTGCTTAGTGGGAAGTGTGGTAGAGGTTAATGTTTCAACCTCCACTAAGTCTATATATAGGAGAACTCTTGTATGGCCAAGGAGGTTAAGTTTGAATGAAATCAGAGTTTTCTCTATTGTGAGAGCTTCCTTTGGTTCTTAGGCAAAGAACTAATCGTGATCTTATCAAGGCAACTTGTGGCGATCGAAACCTCCATGACTTATCACTCACCCTCTCATCTTTCTTGAGTGTGGCATCAATATCCTTCCCTACATCTGAATTTCAAGGCGA
>JAGFNQ010002624.1:335799-401018 GCA_024364735.1 Boesenbergia rotunda | reverse complement strand
GCAAATTCGCTTCTCTCTTGACGAGGCTTCTTCTATTCCTTATCCCCCGTATGTCATTACATATATGTGAGCTACACCCAGTATCAAGTACCCAGGTGTACGAGGAAATAGAGTGACATTCAATAACAAAGATGCCTGAAGAGGATGGGGCATCGGATGCTTTCTTCTTCAAGGACTCAAGATAAACCTTGCAGTTTCTTCCACAGTGGCCCTCCTTGCCACAGTGATGGCAAGTGCCTTTTGGTGCCTTTTCAATCCTTTTGTCCTTAGTTAACTTATTGGTGTCCAAAATGGAACGCAAATTCAGAGAAGCCATGATCAGGTGATTATCCTAGAAATACAAATTGAGCTTATGTGAGAAGAATGATAAAGAATGCATCAACATACATTAATTAAATCCTATTTATTTTTCAAATTGAATAACCCTTTTTATCAATTTGGGAGATCGTAGGAACATCTCCAAATAGGTTGATATCCAACCATAGATAAAAACAACCATGGCTGTGGCCATCAAGTTATTCTTAGCTATGAAGGTAGGTAATTATACCGATTACATATCACATATATGTAACTATCACTTTATGTTATCAACTAATTGAATGTTTGCATAAATCATTGGGTTGTTAACTCATTAACAAGTATGCAATAATATACATAGCACCCAACTGCACCTCTCTTTACATCGACCTTGGCTGTGGCACAACAAATCGATGCTCCAAGCTTAAGGCTGACCCATTAATCAAAAAATAGTTTTAATATGGTTGGAGCTCATTCAACCGTTTAGTCAGGCTTGGATGTGTCCAACAACCAAAACTAAGGATTGACCTCTGACTCCAACTATATTAATCATAAACTAATTCCATGGTTTGAACATGTTGAGGTTCAAGCCGAGCATGGATGTGTCCATCAACCCAAATGAGAAACAAAACTCCGGTTCTAACCATATTAATGGAAGGTCTTGGCCTTAATATTTTGTATGGGGTTTTGGGTCTCATCCTTTTCTTTCTAAGCACATTCATAACATATAATTATGTCATGTACTAACGATTTCCTTAATAAAGTATGTATGTGACTTAATTTATCAAGTCTCATTAATTGAATTAGGAACCGGATTTCCTAATTCTAATTTCATACTTTATTTAAGAAATTGTTTTGGGTAAATTCTCATAATCAATTTCGGAAATAATATGTTTAAGACTTTGATTTCTTTAAATCAAATCTTATTAAATTAAGAGACAGATTCCCTTAATTCAACCACATATTATTTTCATGAAAATCTTATTTAAGGAAATAAACTCTATAGGAAACAATTTTCCTAATTAATTTTGGAGACAACAATATGTAAGAAATCAAATAAGGAAATTATCGTTTGAGAATCACCTCAAAATTTTCCAAGATTTGATAACATATTTTATTTATGGACTAATTAATTACAACAAATTATTTTCTTTGGGTGGCTCCCCGAGACTCAGATACCCAAGGAGAAAAAAATCTGTCGTAAATCTAATTTGGCCCACTCCCCGAGGCGTAGCCAAATTAAACTTGACAATTCTTATTCAAAATAGGAAATTAAATTACAACAACTAACTTTAATTTGGGTGGCTCCCCGAGGCACTCCCCAAAGTAAAGAATTTTGTTAATAATTTAAAACCTAATTCGAATTTAATTGTCAATTAATGTTCCATAAATTTGTCTAGACTTTCTTGAAAGAAAGTGCCCAAAATTGCGAGCTTTCCATAAATGGAAAGTTTCCAAAAATAAAAGGCTTTCAGAATATTTGTATGTTTCTGGTACAAAGAAAACTTACATATTTCCAAAATTAGAAAATTTCCAAAATAGGAAATTTCCAAAATTGAAAAGTTTCCAAAAATGGGAAGTTTTCACAATTATCATAAAATTTCAGAAACTAGGATATTTCAAAAGTTTGCGAAATTTCATGAGGATTTCCAAACTTTGAAATTTCTAAATCTAAAATTTATCATAATTGGAAAATTTTTCAAAATTGAGATCATGACAAAGTTTTCCGCAAAACAATTATATGATTATGTCGAACACTAACCGGCTATGATACCACTGTTGGGTCCGAGTGTATGTTGACATGGATGTGGGTTCGTAATTTTAAAATTTATTACATGCAGCGGAAGATTTAGCATAAATAATTTCTCAAATTATTTAACCACACATCTAAGCATGCAACCTTATATTGTGTAGACATGATTATATATTAAAATTTTGCAGAAAGTAAACTAATTTACTTAATACCTCGCGTAACTCGAAGGAAGGGACGAGATCCAACCGTAAGCGTCTCTTGGAAGCTCCGCCTCTATTCGCGTCCACGCCGAGTTTTCTTCGGGATGACTTCGCAAAGCCACGAGTTTCGTGCCGACAAGAACTACTAGATTCTCCAAAGGCACGACAAGAATACCAAGAGAGAGATGGGAAGACTAACCACCAAACGAAGAACGGAATCAAGATTCCGGGAGGAAGGAAGGAGTTGCGCCCGCTTCTTCTTCTTCTTCGGCAGCTGCTTGGTGGATGAAGCTCACGGCAACAAAGGGGTCCTCCTTTTAGGGCCGGCAGCACTAGAGGAGGGAGAGGTAGAGAAGGAGAGAGAGAGAGGGCTTATTTCTAGATCTCTTAGATTAATCTCCAAGCCTTGCCTTGGTTCCTTTATATAGAAGCCTCTTAATCGCCAAGTCTCTTTTTTATGGAATAAATTTTCATAAGAAATTTATCATATAAATTTTTCTATGAATTATTCCATGATGCCAAGTTTTTATCATAATTTAATTTATAATAAAAACAACCATGTCTCCCTTTTCTTATGGAAAGAAATTTCTTTATATAAATTTCTTTATATAAATTTCTTTATCATGGTAAATCAATCCATTATTGATTTTATAAAATAAACCAATCCATGGTTCATTTTAATTTCCATGAAAAATAAATCTCTTTATATAAATTTCTTTATCCATAATTTTATAAAACAAACCACGCTCGGTTTATTTTATAATTTGAACCAAAAATTCGGTTTTCCCCTTTTGTTGTGGCCGACCAAACAAAGAGGGTGGGGACCCTCTTTGGCCGGCCAAACCCAAGCTAAAATCATACGAATTAAACTCATTTAATTCGTCTAATAAGTCTTCAAAAGACTTAGCCATTTTATGCTTCTGATGCGTCTCTGAAAAATTCAGATTCGACTTATCTCTCTTGATCAGAAAATCCAATTTTCAACTCGTTTTAAATCCCTCAGATTACTCGTAGTGCGTGTGACTAAATAGGCTTTCGATTTATGTTGGCCGTCCATAATTAACCAATTATAGAACGATCATGAGTGGCACCTAGTAGTACATCATGATCCCCAATTAATCGAAAGATCAACGGTTGACCTCAAAAATTATTCTGAACCCCTTCAGCAGCTCTAATGAATCGTGTCTCATTCCCTTCAACATCTTATACCCACTTGGTTCAGGATACAGTCTATGTGTGTTAGTCCCCACTAGGCTGACTACGTCACACCTAGCCCAAGCAATGTCTTTCTCGTCCAACGGATTCTAATTACTCTCATGTATCTGAGAGATTCATACTCTGAACATGTGATGCTCTGGCCAGAGGCTTCGAGTAACAATCCAACGATAGGCCTTGGGTATACATCTCCTCGCAAGGAGTGGTGAATCCTTTGTAGGCTGTTCAAACAACTTCGGGTACTTCGGCTTATACCCAATCATCCTGGGTCCACACCTCCTTGGAGATGCTTGCTTAAGATGTCAAAGTATAAGTCTTCATGACCAAGATGACTTGAACTTCGCAAGTTAAAGGAACATCGCACTTAAGCTGCAGTAAGAACTTTCATTGGCATATCTATATGTAGATTACCATATGAAGTCTTACAGCTAGTCACACCAATGAACTAGTTCCCTTAACTAGCTTCCATGTTTATCTCTGGACATCCCAATGTCACCAGCCAGTGAGAATCAGCTGATTAGAGAATAACCCATGCTAGTCTCAACATAATTGATAGTGTCCGTATTTATCAATTCATCGACTAAGGACAATTTCAATACTTCACAATTGCACATGTAGAGATAATCACTAGTTGTAAATTCATCACAAATTCTCTCATGCTGTGAATTGTATTGCGGACATTCAGTAAATAAGTTTAAGATCTCAATCAAATACACAAACATGTATACTCAAATAGTGAATATTCATTTATTAAAAATAAATGATTATAATCATAAGGCGATTGCCTTAGGACACTTCTCTCACATTACTAACACAGTAATGTACTGATGGTCAACAAGGGCAAAGGTAAATGGAAGCCTAAAGGCAAGGGTAAGACCCAAGCCAAAGGCAAGGCCAATTCTACTACATCCAAGGCCAATGGCAAGGTGCCTAAGGAAGGGACCTGCTTCCATTGTGGTGAGACTGGACATTGGAAGAGGAATTGTAAACTATACCTAGAGGAAGCAAAGAAGAAAAGAAGTGAGACTTCTGCCTCAGGTATTTTTGTTATAGAAGTCAATCTATCTATCTCTTCTTCTTGGGTATTAGATACCGGATGTCCTTCTCACATTTGTACTAATGTGCAGGGCCTTCAACGAGCTTGATCATTGACCAAGGGCGAAGTGGACCTACGAGTAAGCAACGGAGCAAGGGTTGCTGCTATTGCTGTAGGAACATATTTCTTTTCTTTGCCCACTGGGCTTATCTTAGAACTTGAAGAATGCTTTTATATACCTGCATTAACTAAGAACATTATTTTAGTATCTTGTTTGGACAAGAAAGGCTTTTCATTTATCATAAAGGATAAATGTTGTTCTATAATGCTAAATGACATGTTCTATTGTAATGCACCATTACAGAATGGACTCTATCTTCTAGATCTAGAGAACCCAATCTATAAAATAAATACCAAACGGTTCAAACCAAATGATTTGAACCAAACATATCTCTGGCATTGTCGCTTAGGACATATAAATGAGAGTCGCATATCCCAGCTCCATAAGGATGGATTACTAGGCTCATTTGATTTTGAATTATATGAAACATGTGAATCTTGTCGTTTAGGCAAGATGACCAAGACTCCATTTAGTTGACACGGCGAAAGAGTGACAGAGTTGTTAGGACTCATACATACTGATGTATGTGGCCCTTTCAATGTCGTAGCTAGAGGAGGCTATCAGTACTTCATCACTTTCACTGATGATATCAGTAGATATGGCTATGTGTATCTTATGAGACACAAGTCAGAATCCTTTGAAAAGTTCAAAGAATTCAAAAGTGAAGTACAAAACCAACTTGGCAAGAGTATTAAGATGCTTCGATCAGATCGAGGTGGTGAATACCTTAGCCAAGAGTTTCGTGACCATCAAGCAGAGTGTGGGATCATATCCCAACTCACTCCACCTGGAACACCACAATGGAATGGTGTGTCCGAGCGGAGAAATCGTACTCTATTAGATATGGTACGATCAATGATGAGTCAGACAGATCTTCCTACTTCCTTCTGGGGATTCGCTCTAGAGACGGCTCTTTTCACACTTAACCGAGCTCCATCAAAGGCTGTCACAAAGACACCATATACGATATGGACTGGAAAGAGTCCCACGATGTCTTTTATGAAGATTTGGGTTTGTGAGGCTTACGTTCGACGTCATGTCTCAGATAACTAGGACCCAAATCTGATAAGTGCTATTTTGTAGGGTATCCCAAGGAAACAAAGGGATATTACTTCTACAACCCAACACTAGGCAAAGTGTTTGTCGCTATAAATGGCGTTTTTCTAAAAAAAAGAGTTTATTTCTAGAAAGATTAGTGGGAGTAAAATCCATCTAGAAGAAGTTCAAGATACAGATAGCACTGAGGCCTTAATGGACATTGAACAGGCACCACAAGATGTTGTGAATCATGAGCTTGTTGCACAAGAAGTTGTGGAACAACAAGCTGTTCAAGTAGACCAACCTCCTCGCAGGTCTGATAGGATACGTCGTCAGCCTGAGAGATACTCTTTTCTCTTGTCTGACCATTATGATGTTATGCTTATTGAGTTAAATGAGCCTACATCCTATCAAGAAGCTGTGATAAGCCTAGATTATGAGAAATGGCTAGAAGCCATGAGATCCGAAATGGAATCCATGTACACTAACCAAGTATGGACTTTGGTTGATCCACCCGAGGGAATTAAACCCATAGGGTGTACGTGGGTCTTTAGAAGAAAGACTGACATGGATGGACTTATGCATACCTATAAAGGGCGATTGGTAGCTAAAGGTTTCAAGCAAATTCATGGTATTGACTATGATGAAACCATTTCACCAATTGCGATGCTTAAGTCTATTAGGATCATGCTTGCTATTGCAGCTTACCATGATTACAAGATCTGGCAGATGGATGTCAAAACCATATTCCTAAATGGGAATCTACTCGAGGATGTGTACATGACACAACCTGAGAGTTTTGTAGATCCAGAGCATGCTGGAAAGGTATGTAAGTTGCAAAGGTCCATTTATGGACTAAAGCAAGCTTCTCGAAGCTGGAATCTTCGATTCAATGATGCAATCAAAGCGTTTGGTTTCATCAAGAATGAAGATGAATCCTATGTCTACAAGAGGGTTAGTGGGAGCAGAGTTATCTTCCTGATCTTGTATGTAGATGACATACTTCTCATTGGGAATGATATCCCTTCACTATAGTCTGTAAAGACTTGGCTCGGGAATTATTTTTCAATGAAAGACTTAGCTGAAGCAGCCTATATCCTAGGCATCAAGATCTATAGAGATAGATCTAAGAGATTGCTTGGCTTAAGTCAGAGTACATATATTGACAAGGTGCTTAATGATTTTGCCATGCAGAATTCCAAGAAAGGATTTTTGCCGATGTCACATGGTGTGAGTCTTTCGAAGACTCAATGTCCCTCTTCTAAGGAGGAGAGAGACCATATGGATCAGATCCCTTATGCATCCGCTATAAGGTCTATCATGTACGTCATGCTTTGTACTCGTCTAGATGTCTCATATGCTTTGAGCATGATGAGCAGGTACTAGTTAGATCTAGGTGAAAGTCACTGGATTGCTTTCAAGAATATTCATAAGTACTTACGAAAGGCGAAAGAATATTTCTTGATATTTGGAGGCGATGAGGAGCTAGCTGTAAAGGGTTACAGTGACGCAAGCTTCCAAACAGACAGGGATGACTTTAGATCGCAGTCAGGGTATGTATTTTGCCTGAATGGTGGCGCTGTGAACTGGAAGAGTTCGAAGCAAGACACAGTCGCAGATTCTACAACAGAGGCCGAGTATATTGCCGCGTCTGAGGCGACAAAAGAGGCTATTTCGATCCGGAAGTTCATCACAGAGCTTGGTGTGGTTCCTAGCATAGCAGACCCGATAGACCTCTATTGTGACAACAATGGGGCTATTGCGCAAGCTAAGGAACCTCGCTCTTATCAGCGGACTAAACACATACTACGGTGCTTCCATCTCATTCGAGAGATCATCGATAGAGGAGATGTGAGGATATGCAGAGTACACACTGATTCTAACATCACAGATCCTTTGACCAAGGCTTTAGCACAAAAGAAGCATGATGGTCATACCAGGTCACTGGGTATTAGATACTACAGTGATTGACACTAGTGCTAGTGGGAGATTGTTAGTAGGAGCCCTTGAGGCAATTATGTGATGATTGACTAGGGATATTTTGTATCATATTCTATCATTAATAAAGGCATGGTTATTATACTTACTTTGTATTTGTGCCAAATAACTAAGTATAATAATGTCCTTGGGTAGTAGGTTCTTATCTACATTATATCGATTAGTTGAATCGATAATGAGATGATGTAGAGAACACTACTCTAAACCATTCCTAGTCAAATATTAATATTAAGGACAATATTAATGCATGGAGACTAGCATGTAGGTCAACTGATGACTTGAGCTCACAAGACATGGATATGTGATATCAAGTTGACACATGGGTATACATTGGAGAATGTGTATTGAATGACCCACTATGAGAGTGTTTCATAGATTGTCATATGAGTGTCATAAACTTTCTCATGTGACTATTTGTATGAATAGTCCTTAGACCTGAAGTCACTACGGTTCCCTACATAAAGAGTTATGTACATTGGTATCGTCAAACGTCACCCGTAATAGGGTGGACTATAAAGGCGATCATTGGGTATGTAATGAATTATACGAAGGGATGTGAGTGATGTAGATGGGATCTATCCCTCCCATATGACGGGAGTGATATCTGTGGGCCCCTTGATCAAGTAGGACTACTGAAACGCATGACCATGCTCAAATGAGTCAATATGAGATATTGAGCTCATTTGTTTGAGTGAGTTTACTCGAGGATCAAGAAACACAAGATTGATTGAGGATGACACGGTCTATGCCTCATTGGTCAATTTAGATATCAAGGATAGAAGGACAAGGTCATACATTATCATAGTCACGGAGGTTTAGTCGGATCTCGACTTTTCTTGTTACTTGGGTAGCATTGATGCATTGCTAGATGCTGCTCATTGCTTATGTGTCTAAAGTATTTAGGCGCATTGACAACGTCACGAGAACCTATTGGGTCACACACAAAGGATACAATGCTTTGGGAAATCTGATTGGAGATCTGAGCCCGAGTTGGGAACTCGGGAGGTCTGTTCGGGGGGCTCGAGTTGGGAACTCGAGAGTGCGAGTCGGAGCTCGGCGGACCGAGTCGGAGCTCGACGGACCGAGTCGGAGCTCGGCGGACCGAGTCATAGTTCGGCCGACCGAGTCGGAACTCGGCAGACTGGGTCGGAGCTCGGCAGACTGGGTCGGGAGCTCGCCTCTCGGGAGACTTGGTCGGGAGACCGAGTCGGAAGCCCGAGAGGCTCGGTCGGAGTTGCATGAAGGAAAGAGAAAAGTCTCTCTTCATTGGATGAAAAGATTCTTTTCTTGCATGGGAAAGGATGAAGAGTCACATTAAATGATATGCTCTTTATTGGTATTAATGAAGGAAGACAAAGAGACACAAACCTCTTCATATTCATGAGATGATTATAAAAGAGGGTCTTGTGACTTTGGATGAGGTCTTCTTGCCTTAGCTTTTCCCATTCCCTTCCTCTCTTCTTCCTCTCCTCCCTTTTTGGCCGAAACCTTATTGTAAGGTTTTTTGGTGTTCTGCGAGCTACCTCAAGTTGCTAGCACAACTAAGGTAGTTCTCCCGAAGTCGAGAGGCTGTGTCCCTGTGGATACGAATAGAGGCACGGACACTTGAACGTGCAAGAGATCCGGCGCACCTTGGACGAGCGGGATAAACAAAGGGCACGATCCGAAGGTATATCTTCTTTAGAAGTAGATGTAGATCAACTTTGTACGAGTTTTTCTTTCGCATGGATCGCTCGAGGGTTCTTGTTTCCACTGCATTTTATGTTATTGGTGCCGGAGAACCCAACAAGGACTGGGCATGAAGCCCTGGCAAGGAGCTGGGCACCGAAGACATGCTCGGAAGGTAGGCACGAAGTCATGGTCAAGGACAGGGCACGAATCCCTGGCAAGGAGCTGGGCACTGAAGACCTGCTCGGAAGGTGGGCACGAAGACCTGGTCAGGTGCATCGGGCAAAAGTCCAACCGGAGGAGCCGGTTGGCAAAAGGTAAACTCTCCTAAAGAGGAGTAGGTGAGGACGCGTTCCCCGTCGAGGGAACAGTAGGAGTCATTTCGACATAGGGTTCCATTTGGGAGACCCAAAGTTAGAACCAAGACGGCTACAACTGTAAAAATTAACTAACATTCTTGCCTTGTTTGTTGTGGAACTAACCTTGGATGTAGGGACAAAAGGAATCTGTTTCTGCAGCTAAGAACGCCCCAAAGGAGAGGGGCAGCAGCTGGGCTAGGCGCTCGGGAGGTCCCGGGCGCCCAAGGTCAAAGCCACACCTACAGTTAAGCAAGAATCGCTTCGAAAGCTTACTGGGCCAGGCACCCTGATGGTCCCGGGCGCCCTGAAGGTCACGGGCGCCCTGGGTCCAAGCCAAAACTGTGATCAAAGCAAACTCAGCCACGAAGCCAGCAGACCAAGTCAACCGGGGCCCCCCAACATCCCGGGAGCCCCCGTCAGCTCCGAGGCCGATTCTGGAGGGATAAGCGGTGACCGAGCTGCGGATGAGATTTCTCGGATCCGAAGGCACATGTCAGGCGCCCCCAGGAGCACTATAAAAGCGGCTCGACCCCAAGGCTTCAGGACATCAATCTTCCAACGCCTCTACGCTCTTCGTTCAAGTGCTCTGCTCCGGAAAACTCCGATCTCGAGATTCTAGCGCCAACGATGACCCTCTGCACCAAAGTACAATCTACACCGGGCGTCGGTAATAAGATTCATACTTGTTTAATTACTGCAATAATTCTGTATCAAACTCTGTAATCTTTTGCGCAAATATAGAATTGCCCGTTGTAAACGGTCCAGGACCGTGGGCCTTGGAGTAGGAGCCGACCGCGACTCCGATCCAAGTAAAAGTACTTGTGTTCTCTGTGAATTTTGTTTTAAATCCGTTGCGCATTCTCTTAGTTTTATCCAAAAACGTTTTCACGATATTCACCCCCCCTCTATCGTGTTTACTCGATCCAACAAGTGGTTTCAGAGCGGGGAAGCTCAAATTTGGTGCAACCACCAATTTGGGAGTTTTTCGAATTCTTCTTCGAAATTTTCAATTTCTTTTTTCGATCGAATTTTTATCGTTAATCGAGGTTGGTGCAACACCACTCGATAATTTTTTTATATATATCTTCTTTCCGCAGTGCTAATCCAAGGCCAAGTCTTGGGACAGTTGTTTTAATTTTATTTCAGAACATCTAAATGGTCATGCATGAAGGGTTCGGTACAGCCAGACCATCACTCTTCAGTGGGGAGGATTTCTCCTACTGGAAGAGTCGGATGGAAGTCCACCTGAAAACTCTGGTGGGCATATGGATAATTATCCAATCTGGATTGAAAATCCCAAAAAACGCTGAAGGAGTGCCACAATCTTACACCGAATGGGATACCGCACTGAAAAGAAAGATCTAGGCTGATGCTAAAGCGACTCAAACACTCCAATGCGGCCTAACCAAAGAAGAGCTGAACCAGGTGGGACCATTCAACAGTCCAAAGGAACTCTGGGGTAAGTTAATTGAGTTGCATGAAGGAACCTCCAACACCCGAATCAGCAAGAGGGACCTACTACTAAACAAGTTGTACACAATCAAGATTAAAGGCAGCGAATTTGCAGCTCAGCTCCACGCCATAATTCAGGAGCTGATGAACGGTCTACACACAATCGGTCACAAGGTAGAGAACCGTGACCTGATCAGTATACTCTTAACGCTTTCCTGAGAAATACTTTGTGGGCAGCTATTGTAGATGCGTACAAAGTTTCAAGGGATCTTTCTAAAATCAAATTAGATGAGTTATTTTCCGAACTTGAATTACATGAACAGACTAACTGCACCCTGGCCGAGAAAGGCATTACTTTTGTTCCAGGCAAGACAGGAAAAATGGTCAAGAAGAAGCCTCAACCTGCACCCGAGTCTGACTCAAACTCAGACTCAGACTCAGAAGACAGCGAAGGGGATCGACCCAAGCTGGTCCGGCTTGCCCGGAACTATTACAAGGAATTGAAGAATCAGTCCAACAGAAGAAAAGTCAACCGAAAGAAGGAGGATCCGGCTGAACCATCCAAGAACAAATCAAGTGTAATCTGCTTCGAATGCAATAAGAAGGGACATTTCAAATCGGAATGCCCAAATCTAAAAGAAGCCAAGAAGATAAGAAGGAAGAAGGCCCTTCAGGCAACGTGTGACGAATCATCCTCCGAAGAAGAAGAAGAGGCCCCATAGTCGATCCTGCTCGCCATAACTGCTTCGGAAGAAATCGAGACCGAATCAAAATCAGAGTCGGACGACAGAAAGCTCACATTTTCAGAGGACGGCAAAATCACTGTAAGTGGATTTTCTAGAATTCAATTATCCAAATTAATTGCCTATCTATCTCGCAACTTGGCGAAAGCCAAAATCTGAGTCGAGTCCCTCCGACAGGAAGTAAAACTCCTGAAAGAGGGAGCTGACTCTAGATCCTTAACAGAGAAGGTTCATGAAGGAACCTCTACTCATGTTGAAAAATTTGAGAAAGAGAACTCCTCCTTGAAAACTCAAGTCAAGGACCTTAGAGCAGCATTAGAACGATTCACTTCTGGTTCCAAGGGTCATGACATGATCCTTGGAAAACAGAAGTCAGTTCTAAATCGATCCGGGTTAGGCTATCGAACCAAGGCGAGACAAAGGTCATACTATGCTGTACTGAATCAGTCTAGACCTAAAGTTCAGGCATGGGTACCCAAACTTTGCCTGAACAACCAAACTGGATCCCCAAGGACAAGATTCACATCTTGCCGAACCATTATCGTGGCTTTAGTCCAGGGGGAGCCAACTTAAAAACAATCTTTATAGTTAAATAAATTTCTTTTATTATTTAATATTGCATGATTGCTTGTCTATTTATTTTATGCAATTCACCATGCTTAGACCTAGGACTAGTTAGACTAAGGACTAAACCAATTAACTAAAATTTGAACAATATAGTATTGGGTGGCGGTGAGATGATAGTAGGTTAGGGAAGTCTTTTATAATAAGGTCAAGTATACACTACTTGGTCTCTTTAGACTGGTGGAATTAGCCGAATCTACCGATCCAAAACCCAAACTAGTTAGACCAGAATTTTTCAAAAAGTAATTTTAAAAATGAAATTTTATTAAAAGGCTTTGTCAAGGAAAGGTTTGATGATCCAATAAGGCTACGACCAAAGAAGGACTAGTGCCTTGCCAAGACCTGGAAGCCAATTTTTGAAATTCAAAATCAATTTACTCTTTGTCAAATTCGAATCTAACATAAATTTTCAGTTAATCGTAGATTCAAACACTATTTTTCAAAATAAATTCAAAACCAATTGTTTTCAAAATTAATTTAACGTTTTCAAAATTAATCATGATTTTTCAAAATAACTTCTTACTTCTATTCAAAACCTGTCTCACAAAAACCCATAAGGCTAACGTGATTGATAACTCTAGATTGGATGAGACAGACTAGGTTGTGAAAATCAATTTAAGCTATCCTTAATTCTAATTGGATCCAAATCAACAAAACTCTTTATGTGTAGGAACATAAAGATTTGGACCAATGGAAGTTGGATAGTGGGTGCTCCAGACACATGACTGGGGATAAATTGAAATTCACCAAACTCAAGTTCAAGAACCTAGGCACAGTAGCATTTGGCAACAATGCTACGCTCAAAGTGATTGGGTCAGGTAACATTGAACTCAAATCTGACTTTGTTATTAAAAAGGTGCTTTTGGTTGAAGATTTTAAATTTAACTTGCTTAGCATAAGTCAATTATGTGATACTGGTTATGTAGTTACCTTTACCAACTCTAACTGCCTGATTAGAAACTTGCAAGACTCAGAAATCATGCTTAAGGGCTCTAGGAAAAATAATGTTTACACTATAAACCTACCCTTAGTACCTAAATGCATGTTAACTCAGTTAGAAGAATCAAACCTCTGGCATAGGAGATTTGGTCACACTAATCTGAGATTAATTTTAAAAATCACCCAACTTGCCCTAATTAAAGGTATACATAAAATTAAGAATAATAAAAACTTAATGTGTGAATCATGCAATCAAGGTAAACAAACCAGGTCTAATCACAAACTAATTCAATCAGATCTAACTCAAACCACACTTGAGCTCCTGCACCTTGACCTATTTGATTCTCATGGAGCCAAGTCACTAAGCGGTAACCAGTACTGCTTAGTAATTGTTGATGATTACTCTAGGTTTACCTGGGTTAGGTTTCTAAAGACCAAAGATGAAACCCTAATCTTATTTAGTGATTTTTGTAGATTAATTTAAAATCAAAACGATGCCAAAATCAAAAGACTTAGGAGTGATCACGGGGGAGAGTTTGAAAATCAACGATTCGAGGAGTTTTGTAAGATAAACGGGTATATACACAAATTTTCGTGTCCTAGAACCCCCAGTAAAATGGGATAGTTGAACGGAAAAATAGAACCCTACAGGAAGCCTCTAGGGCTATGCTCAATGAATTCAACCTAGCTAACCAATTTTGGGCAGAAGCAATTAGTACGGCTTGTTACATCCAAAATAGGGTCCTAATTAACAAACGACACAATAAAACACCCTATGAATTATACTACCATAGACTTCCAAACCTACATTACCTAAGGGTCTTTGGGTGCGAAGTCCATATCCTAAACACCAATGACAATCCAGGTAAATTCCAGTCTAAGTCAACCCCAGGTATCTTCTTAGGATATTCAACAACAAGTAGAGCCTATTGGGTTTACAATAAACAAACTAAGAAAGTTGAAGAAACAACAAATCTAATATTTGATGAAGAAATTAATTCAAAATCTGATAAACCAGATCTAAATTCATCAAATATTGTTCACGAAGATAATGAACAAACTGTTGAACCATTAATTGAACCCCTAAATGAACTAACTATTGAACCAACTATTGAGTCAATTGAACCAACAATTGGACCAACCCAAGTAGTTGAACCAAATACTGAACCAAACCGACCAGCCAGACTTGAGGCTGAACCAAGTTCTAGAAGAAATAAGATACCCAGACTGAGTCACCCAACTGATCAAATTGTAGGTGATCCAACCTTAGGAGTCAGAACTAGGTCCTCCTATAGAAATCTTAGTCAGATTGCACTGATTTCAAAAATTGAACCTAAGACTACAGAGGAAGCCTTACCTGATCCTGATTGGATCATAGCGATGCAAGAAGAGTTAGCCCAATTTGAGAGGAACCAAGTCTGGGAACTTGTACCTAAACTTGAGGGCAAATCTATTATTGACACTAAGTGGGTTTTTAGGAATAAGCTAAATGATCAAGGAGAAATAGTTAGAAATAAAGCTCGCTTAGTAGCTAAAGGGTTCAATCAAGACGAAGGGTTAGACTATGACGAAACCTATGCCCCAGTAGCTAGACTTGAGTCCATTAGGATGTTGTTAGCCTTTGCATCCCATAAAGGATTTAAACTCTACCAAATGGATGTAAAGTCAGCTTTTCTAAATGGATTTATTAAGGAAGAAGTCTATGTAGGACAACCCCCCGGTTTCGAGGACTTAGAAAAACGTAACCATGTTTACAAACTCACTAAGGCACTATATGGACTAAAACAAGCACCTAGGGCATAGTATGAACGTCTATCAACCTACCTAATTTCTAAAGAATTTAAACAAGGGCAAATTGACTCAACCCTATTTATTTAGAACTTAGAAAAAGGAATCTTTATTGCCCAAATCTACGTCGATGACATAATATTTGGGTCCACCAACTCAAATTTCTTAAAAGAATTTGTTAAAATAATGGAATATGAATTCGAAATGAGCTTAGTTGGTGAACTCAACTTCTTTCTAGGGTTACAAATCAAGCAAACTAGGGATGGAAATTATGTCCATCAATCTAAATATGCTAAGGAGTTAATAAAAAAATTTAAAATGGATAACTCTAAAAGCATAAGTACCCTTATGGCCACAAATGTAAAAATAGATAGTGACCCTGACGGTAAACCAGCAGACCTTAATCTTTGTAGAAGTATGATTGGTAGTCTACTTTAGCTTACAGCCAGCAAACCCGATATCCTTTTTACTGTAGGAATGTGTGCTAGATACCAAACATGTGCTAAGGAAACTCACTTAGCATCCCTAAAAAGAATACTTAGATACATTAAGGGCACCCTAAATGTAGGGATTTGGTATCCTAGGACCTCAACTTTTGACCTATCAGGATACTCTGACTCTGACTATGCTGGTTGTAAACTAGATAGAAAGAGTACAAGTGAAAGCTGCCAACTCTTAGGAAACAATCTAGTAAGTTGGTGCAGCAGAAAGCAACACTGTGTAGCTCTATCCACAACTGAAGCTGAGTATGTTGCTTTAGGAGAGTGTGTAGCACAACTCTTATGGATGATGCACACTCTTAAAGACTTCCAGCTCAACTACACCCAAACCCAAGTCTACATTGATAATATAAGTTCAATTAATCTAACTAAAAACTCAATCCAACACTCCAGAACTAAACACATAGAAGTTAAACACCACTTCGTAAGAGATCACGTAGCCAGGGGTGAGATAGTCCTTAAGCATATAGACTCAAAATCTAACTTAGCTGATATATTCACCAAACCGTTACCTTAGTCTGAATTCAGCTCACTAAGAAGGCAGTTAGGATTATGCTTGGTAGAATAGATTTACTCTACTTCTATTTTTTAAAAACTGCTTTATTACTTGATTTTAAAATCAGTTCCTACTTAATTTGAAAAATAATTTTTTTTAAAAACAAATTTTCGACTTAGTTTTTTTGAAAAATTACCCCTTTCAAAACTAGGGGTTTTTCGAAAAATAGACTTAGCCTAGGCTCTAACCCTAGAACTGCATGCACCTATAGATCTAGAAGCCAGCATCTCACAAGCACCTTAGGGTACTTTTGATTGATAACCTAGAATGGGTTGAGATGCTTAGGTCTTTGCCTTGATTCAAGATGCTTAAGTCTGTGCATCTGCAATAACTGGGGCACTAAATACCAATCAACAGTAATCAGGTTAAGTGTCAAGCTTAGAAAATCTAACTTAAACAGAACACTTAACTTGACTAACCCTAGCGAAAGCTACTATTTATAACAGTTAGTAAGTAGCTAATTGGGTTAGATAGGACCCGAAAGAGATAATTCAAATTGATTTGGTCCAGTTTATACCTTGAATTGGTTCAGTACAACACCGTACTTCTTTTGCTATATTGTTTTGCTATATTGTTTTTTGATATATGGCAAAGGGGGAGAGATTGGAAAGGAGAGAAGAGAAGTTTTAAAAATTTTTCAAAATTCAAAACTTTATCTCCTTTTTCAAAAAGTAAAATTCCTTAAGTCAATTGTCTTTCACTTGACTTAAATTATTTTCCAAAATTTATTTCAAAGCACTTGACTTAAATTATTTTCAAAATTTATTTCAAAGCACTTTACTTAAATTATTTTCAAAATTTATTTCAAAGCATTTGACTTAAAAAGAAAAGTTTCTAAGTATAAATTTCAAAATTTCCTTGAAAACTTTGTAAAGTGCTAAAGAGGTTGGAAAATTTTTCACAACTCAAAAATATGGTAGAAATTTCTTAGAAAACTTTTTAAGTATTAATATCAAAATTTCATTGAAAATTTTCTAAAGTGCAAAAACTAAGTATTTACTTGAATATTTTCTATGTGTAAATTTTCCAATTGTCCAACTCAAAATATTTTGAAAAATGGTTTCTAACTTAAAATTTTTCTAAGTATTTACAAAACTGAAAAGTTTTTTTTCGCGTAGACTTAGAAATCTTTTCAAGCCCTACGAACTCTTGAAAAATTCAGGGGGAGATTTCTTCCAGGGGGAGGAAATTAACTTTGGTACGTACTTATCTGGATGATTAACTTAAGTTTTTGAACCGGGTTGCCATTAATCAAAAAGGGGGAGATTGTTGGTGCATGCAGCACCTATGTCAAACCTGGGTTTTGATAATGGTAAAGAGTTCAGAAGTTAAGATGTTATTTGTATCTAATACATTTACTAAGTGTGCAGGAAAGAAGCCCTAGGTACACTAGGCACGAAGTCCTGGTCGAGGACTGGGCATCGAAGACCTGCTCGGAAGGTAGGCACGATGTCCTGGTCGAGGACTGGGCATGAAGCCTTGGCAAGGAGCTGGGCACAGAAGACCTGCTCGAAAGGTGGGTACGAAGACCTGGTCAGGTGCATCGGGCAAAAGTCCAACCGGAGGAGCTAGTTGGCAAAAGGTAAACTCTCCTGAGAGGAGTAGGTGAGGACACGTTCCCCGTCGAGAGAACAGTAGGCGTCGGATTGACCTAGGGATCCATTTGGGAGACCCAAAGTCAGAACCAAGACAGCTACGACTGTAAAAACTAACTAATATTCATGCCTTGTTTGTTGTGGAACTAACCTTGGATGCAGGGACCAAATGAATGTGTTTCTACAGCTAAGAACGCCCCAAAGGAGAGGGGCAACAGCTGGGCTAGGCGCCCGGGAGGTCTCGGGCGCCCAAGGTCAAAGGCACACCAGCAGTTAAGCAAGAATCGCTTCGAAAGCTTACTGGGTCAGGCGCCCTGAAGGTCCCGGGCGCCCTGAAGGTCCCGGGTGCCCTGGATGTCTCGGGCGCCCTGGGTCCAAGCCAAGACTGTGATCAAAGCAAACTCAGCCATGAAGCCAGTAGACCAAGTCAATCGGGGTGCCCCTGTCAGCTCCAAGGCCGATTCTGGAGGGAAAAGCGCTGACCGAGCTGCGGATGAGATTTCTCGAATCAGAAGGCACGTGTCAGGCGCCTCCAGCATCCAGGGTGCCCCCAGGAGCACTATAAAAGGGGCTCGACCCCAAGGCTTCAGAACATCAATCTTCCAACGCCTCTACGCTCTTCGTTCAAGTGCTCTGCTCTAGAAAACTCCGATCTCGAGATTCTACCGCCAACGCTTACCCTCTGCACCAAATTACAATCTACACCGGGCGTTGGTAACGAGAAGCATACTTGTTTAATTACTGCAATAATTCTGTATCAAACTTTGTAATCTTTTGCGCAAATATAGAATTGCCCGTTGTAAACGGTCAAGGACCGTGGGCCTTGGAGTAGGAGCTAACCGCGACTCCGAACCAAGTAAAAGTACTTGTGTTCTCTGTGAATTTTGTTTTAAATCCGCTGCACATTCTCTTAGTTTTATCTTAAAATGTTTTCACGATATTCACCCCACTCTATCGTGTTTACTCGATCCAACAATCTGTTGGCCTACATGCTAGTCTCCAGGCATCAATATTGTCCTTGAATATTAACACTTGACTAGGAATTGTTTAGTGTAGTGTTCTCTACATCATCTCGCTATCGATTCAACCAATCGATATAATGTAGATAAGAACCTACTACCCAAGAACATTATTATACTTAGTTATTTGGCACAAATACAAAGTAAGTACAATAACCAAACATGTCTTTATTAATGATAGAATATGATATAAAATGTCCCTAGTCAATCATCACATAATTGGCTCTAGGGCTCCTACTAACAGGATGGAGAAGGATCCTCCCTTGTTCTGTCATCGACAACAACCTTGAGGGAGGAAAGAAACCAAGAAAAGAGAAGATTAGGTGATCCTCTTCTTCCCTTTGTCGCCGGCGAGCTTAGGTTGGAGAGGAGGAGAATTAATTAATTAAAGAGAGGGAGAGAGAGGTGGGGTTTATATATAGGGGATTAATTATGAATAATTGGAAAAAATTTCCAATCAATTATGGATTGATTCAAAAATTTTATATATAGAATAATTCCTTAATTAATCCAAGATTAATTCTTTAATTATTCCATCATTAATTTCTTAATTAATTTGAGATTAATAACTTAATTAATCCCAAATTAATTTCTTAATTAACCAGCATTGTATCATGACTCTTATGGGGCTTTATTGGGCTATGATAGGGCCCATGAGGAGGAGTTGGTTCTTCGCCCACTAATGGATCCAAACCCGATCCATTAATGGAGATCCATTCCACTAAAGGATCCCATTGTACTTCCTCACCAACCCCCATATTTTCATATGGGCTCCACCTATTACGAGTCGTCCATCACCCCGTGTTTAAGATATCATATGCCCGATAATTAATTTAATTTACTGATAATTAAATTAATTATCTTCTTGATCCTTGATTAGTACCACTCAACCTTTTCGACAAGCCGGACCATGGTCCACTTGCAAGATTTGACATGACGATCCTTTTGAGCTCACCAAGGGGGCATCATCACCCTGACTCACCAGGACACAGATTTCGTCAATAATCAATGGCATATAATATTATTAATATTATTTCCCAACTTTCCGGGCCTATCGATCTAACAGAATAGATTTCACCCATTGGTAACTCAAAGAAACAATAGTTAATAATATATGCCCGCCATTATTTCGGGATTCAGAGATCATTCTCTATAATAGCATCCGGGTCTAATCCAATTTACTAGGTCAGTACACAATTGGATGACCTCTCTTTTGGTCCTACTCAATGTACACAAAGTACACTAGTGTAATCCTATGGTTAATTTAAACCACACCTAATTACACTACAACCATCCCGATGGTTTGTCCAACTCCATCTCGGTTGTGAGCATCTTTCTTATGCTTCGGTAAGGAACCTGATAACATGTTATTCTGTGCGACACCACACACCGTGTTATCTACAATACCAAGCATCAGACGTTTAGTGCACATACTAATATAAACATGCACTGTGTGATTTTCTGATTCTCTTTAAAATGTAGACGTATCCGAACCAAAAGGCAAGGCTTATAGTATACATCCTTACAATCTCCCACTTATACTCAAAGACTATGCTGTTTTCAAAATGTCATACATATGACCTCTAGATCCTTCACATGCCTAAAAGCTTTTGCTAACAAGGCCTTAGTGAGATGATCCACCTAGGTCATTCTCTAATGCAACCTAGGCAACGACAGTTATTCCTTTTCTGGGTAGTACTTGCGGTCTATGTGTCTACTTTCCTTATGGACTCGTGATTCCTTCGAGTTTGCATCTGCACCACTTTAATCACATCAAATGTGATCGTTCCTAGCAAACCAGGAATCACATCAAAGTCCATCTTGAGGTCTCTGAACCATGTAGCTATATTGGCTGCCTCACAGGCTACCAGAATATCCAGCCTCCATAGTAGGGTCCATCATGCAGACACTGCGCAACACTCTACTAAACAATGGTTCTACCTCCTAAAAGTAAACATAAAACCCAAGGAATATTTATATATGCCCCTATCTAGATTGGAATTCTGTATCCATATAACCTACAAAAAATTGGTCTGTCCGGTAAATCAGCATATAGTCCTTAGTCCTTCTCAGGCACTAATACATGCTTTTACCGTATTCCAATTTCGTTGACCTAGGTTACTCCGATATCTGTTACCCATGCCCTCGTCTTAACAGATATATGTTCTCATTTCTACCATACAAGAGACTTCCTCTAGCCGATGCTAGAGGAACCGTCATTACCTACTCTATCACCTTTGATAATCCAAACATATCTCTTAGATAGAGTAGCTCCAAAAACTGAAAAGTATAAAACTTTCTCTTGGAGGTATCCATGCTAGAATGAGTTAGGACAATGTTTTATATGAAGCTTGAGATAAGCCCATCATCCTTGTCTGGAGGTCCCTTAGATCTTTGATCCCCAAGGATTTATCTTTCTTCTCTCAAGTCCCTCATAATTGTGCGGACAACCATACGCTTACGTTTGACAATATTTCATCATTGTTGCCAACTAACAAAATATTATCTATGTATAGTACAATAATACCACTCCGTTTCTGTCACATAACATCATCCGTCCTTTGAACAAATCCATATCACCGGATTTATCTCTTCAAAGCGGATGATCCTTGTCATAGGTCTAGGGATCCAGTTCATGTTTACTTAGGACCCAGTCCATAGACTCCAAGAACATGAGATTTCTAGGTTGAGCAACAACCCTCCCGCTACGACAAGGTACCCTTTGCATATCCTTAGTGACACGAGGTGCAGTACCTTATGGTATCTGTTGGTGCAGGAAGCACCATACCGAACCTTGTTTTGATATTGGCAAAGGGTTCAAAGTTAATTATCATTTGTGATCTAATAAAGTTACTCAAGTGTGCAGGAAAGTCCTAGGTAATCTAGGCAATAAGTCCTAGACGTGGGCTGGGCAACTAAGTCCTGACATAAGGCTGGGCAATAAGTCCTGGTCATGGACTGGGCACTAAGACCTGGCCGAGGGCTGGGCACCGAAGACCTGGTTCGAGGAATTGGGCACTAAGACCAGGCCGGGGGCTGGGCACCGAAGACCTGCTCGGAAAGTGGGCATGAAGACCTGGTCAGGTGCATCGGGCAAAAGTCCAACCGGAGGAGCCGGTTGGCAAAAGGTAAACTCTCCTGAGAGGAGTAGGTGAGGACGCGTTCTGCGTCGAGGGAACAGTAGGCGTCGGCTCGACCTAGGGCTCCACTTGGGAGACCCGAAGACAGAACCAAGACAGCTACGGCTGTAACACTCACTAACATTCTTGCTTTATTTTGTGTGGCACTAACCCTGGATGCAGGACCGAAGGAATGAGTTTCTTCAGCTCAGAACTCCCCAAAGGAGAGGGGAAGTAGCTGGGAAGGCCGCCCCGGAGGTCCCGGGTGCCCCCAAGGTGAAGGCAAGACAAGCTGAGCAAGTAAAGCTTCGGAAGCTCATTGGGCCGGGCGCCCCTATGCTCCCGGGCGCCACCGTGCTCCTGGGCGCCCCGGATGCCTTGGGCGCCCTAGGCTCAAGCCAACAAAGCGGATAGAGGGTATCCAGCCGAGAAGCCAGCTGATTGAGTCAACCCGGGCGCCCCCTGCATCCCTGGCGCCCCCGTCAAACCTCGAGCCCGATCCTGGAGGGATAAGGGCTGACCAAGTTCGGATAGAGGCTTTGCGGATCGGGAGACACGTGGAGGGCACCCCCAATGTCCAGGGCGCCCTCAGGTGCACTATATAAGGGGCTCGACCCCTATGGCTTCAGAACAGAACTTTCTAACGCCAATACGCTCTTCTACTCAAGCGCTTTGCTCCAGAAACCTCCCATCTCGAGATTGAAGCACCGACGACGACCCTCTGCTCCGAAGTATAATCCACACCGGGCGTCGGTAAGGAAAGTGCTTAATTTTCTGTTTGC
The DNA here is from genome assembly GCA_024364735.1 of Boesenbergia rotunda. Classification (NCBI taxonomy): domain Eukaryota; kingdom Viridiplantae; phylum Streptophyta; class Magnoliopsida; order Zingiberales; family Zingiberaceae; genus Boesenbergia; species Boesenbergia rotunda. The sequence goes on along the minus strand of JAGFNQ010002624.1, from coordinate 378,216 downwards.
TGTACTACAACTATAAAATTTCTCTGTAAACATTTGCACACATATAGAATTGCCCACAGTAAACGTTCAACGACCGTGGGCCTTGGAGTAGGAGCCGACCGCGACTCTGAACCAAGTAAAATCGCTTGAGTTCGCCTGTGTGTTTCTCTATTTTCCGCTGCTTATTCTCTTTACGAATCCATAAATGTTTTACAATATTCACCCCCCCCCCTCTATCGTTCTTCTCGATCCAACAAGTGGTATCAGAGCGGGGTAGCTCAAATTTGGTGCAACCACCAATTTGGGAGTTTTTCGAATTTACAAAATTTTTAATCTTATTTCTTTTCATTCTCGTTAATCGAGTTTGGTGCAACACCACTCGATCTTTTTCGCTTTTTCTTTCTCACCCCTGCCTCGATCTTTTCTTTCTCGTTAATCGAGGCAAAATTTTCATTTTTTCACCATAAGTCAGAATTGATAAAACAATTAACTTTTAAAATTTGTCATAAACTTTGTTTTATTATTTTAATATTTTCTCTCGAAATTCGTGCTATCTTAATTCGAGCAAATTTTTTTAAAACATTGAATTCCTATCGTTTTTCATTGATCAGAATATTTATTTTCTAAAAATTTGTCTCAAAGTTTTTATTATTATTTTTTTATTATTTTGACTTGAAATTCGAGCAATATTTTTGTTGGGCTATTTTTTTCTTCTCCCGCACTACTAATCCAAGACCAAGTCTTGGTACATTTCTATTATCTCTCTTGTGTGCAAGGTTTAAACTAAATGGCCAACTAAGAGTGGAACAGTGCCCGTCCACCGCTATTCTCCGGCGAGAACTTCAATTTTTGGAGAAGTCAAATGGAGTCCCTTCTGAAGGCCAACATGGACTTATGGCTGATCATCCAAATGGGATTCTCTTTTCCCGTAGAAGATGAGTTATCAATCAAGTGGGACAAACTGGATGAACAAACCCTCAACCAAATCGAGACCGATGCAAGGGCAACTGCAATCCTACAATGTGGCCTAACCAAGGAGTAACTCGAACTAGTAGGTCCATTCAGATGAGCGAGAGAAATTTGGGAAAAATTGATTAACCTTCATCAAGAGATCTCAGATGAAGAAGAAGATCAGGTAAGTTATCTTGCCCTCTCAGTCCAAGCACAGACAGCCGAGTCAGAGTCTGAACCTGAATCCAAATTCGAAATTGAATCAGAATCAGACGACGAATTGACTGAGACGGTAACTGATTTCAAATTCTTTTCAAAATTAGAATTAAATAATCAAACAGATACTGTAATGGTCGAGGTAGGTGTAAATTCTATTGCAGGAAAAACTCTAAAAGATCCACCAAAGAAGGAGCCTCAACCAGTAGCCGAGTCCGACTCAGACACGAAATCAGAAGATAAGTCTAGATCTGAGACGGCAAGAATCAAGGGGGAGATTCCCAATAAGGAATCAAAAGGTAAAATTATAAATTTAAATTTGAAAAATCATGTAATTTGTTACACATGCAGGGAGAGAGGGCACTACAAAAGTAGGTGTCCTACTCGTAAGATTCGAACGACACCACCGAAGGCGACAAAGAAACCAGTTCCAAGAAAACGAAAGGATAAAAGTCGCATCCAATACTTCAAGTGCCAGGAGTTTGGGCATTACAAAGATGAATGCACAAGAGCCAAAGATCTAGGACAACCAACCAAGATGGGTAACTATAATCTATATGAAAATCCAGTCTTTACGATGAATGTTGATAGTTTATTTAATCACTCTTGGTCAAACTTAAAAATGGATGCATGCTTAAATAACATAATTAATTCATGCAAATTAATTAATTCAAACTTCAGAAAATTAAGACACGAAAATGCGACTTTGAAAATTAAAATTGAAATATTAGAAAAACTAATTAATATTGCTAACTTAGAAAATCCAAAAATTTCTCCTCACTATGACCTTACTTAAAGTTTTTCTTATTCATAGGACTAGAAATGTATAGATAAGGACCTGATTAATTGAAACTTGAACAACCTAGTATTAGGACAAGGTTTGATGATAGTACGTTAGGGAAGCCTGACTAAGGAATCAAGTAGGGTAAGGAGTACCTTATTTGGTCTTTTTAGTCCGGTGGAACTAGCCGAAGCTACCTCTCCGAATCCTAAGCTAGTTAGACCAGAGCGTATCAAACAATAATTTGAAAATGATCTTTCTTTAAAAGGCTTTGTCTAGGAAAGGGTTGTTGATCCAATAAGGCTACGGCCAAAGAAGGCCTCTGTGCCTCGCCAAGACCTGTAAGCCAATTATCGAAACACACTTTTAAATTATTATTTGTTAAACTCGAATCTAACACAAGCTTCAATTAAATCATAGTGTTGACATAAAATCAAAGATAAAATTAATACATCTCACAAAACAGTTAAGGATACCCTCTTTTGTCATTTAGAAATGGGTGAGATGCTTAGGACCTAAAAGTTTAGTCTAACCCAACCTTACCGATTACAAATTTCAGAATTTAAACATTAATAAATACTTTTAAAATTCAAATTTAATTCAACTTAACAAATATTAAAATTCGAATTAATTTAAAAATCCTCAAAAATCATCTTAACCTTTTAAACTAAGATTTAATGTTTCAAATCATTGTACTTAAAATTGTTCACCTTAGGTTTCTTTTGCTCATCTACCTAAGAATTACTTAATTTTGCAAGCATTTCTATACAAAGAAATTCCTTTGGACAATCAATTGTTTTTGGTCTTGTAAAAAGTCAACTTGGAGATTACTTAGGAAATTTTTAAGAAGAACGTCTGCAGTCCGGGCTCTGATATGTATATTGTTTCGAACTTAAGTTTTTTTTGCTAAAAAAAAACCTTCTATTTTTCTCTTGGAAATTATTTCAAATATAGAATTTCTACTTTTTAGTTCTCTATATTAACTTTTTCAAAAAGGAAATGAAATTATCAAAACAAAATAATTTTTTTTAACTTAGTTTTCTTCTCTTTTAGTTTAACTCAAACCCTAAGACTCAGAGGAGGATTAACTTGTAGTCAACAAGCCTCCTAGGACTGTGTCAGGTTTAGGGGGAGCTCAAACTGAAAGAAGAAGTTTAAAAATACTATGTTTTCAAATAATCACTATGGTTTTCAAAAATTGTGCTTTACAAAAATCACTATCACTCATGTTTTTCGAAAACTATGCTATCATTTCAAAATATGTCTCTCAAATACTCAGTTTTTTCGAAATGTTAATTCTTTAAAATTCATTTTAAGTATTGTGCTTGATTCCCTTTTGATTTTAACAAACCCTAAAGACACAATGGAAGTCTACTTCATGATCCACAAGACTCCTAGGAAGTGTCAAATTTAGGGGGAGTCTAAATCGAAAGAAATTAATTCTGACAATTATTTTTCAAAATTATTAGATAATTCTGATAATTTGAATCAAACCTTAAAACTCAGAGGAAGATTGCTTGTAGTCAACAAGCTTCCTAGGACTGGGTCAAGTTTAGGGGGAGATCAAATTAAAAGCATTATTTAGCATTTTCAAAATTATATACTTTCATGCACTGCACTCTTAAAATCCTTTTGAAAACATAAATAATTTTTCCTTCAAAATAATACCCTTTTAAATCATTTTGCTTATATATATACCATCACTTTCAAAAGTTTACTTTACTTTGGAATACTTTAAAGATCTTTTTAGAATACTTTTGAAAATAATACTTACTTGACTTTGAAAAAATTTTCCAGGACACTTAGGGAAATGTCCTTGTAGTTAACAAGGGTTCCTAGGATTGTGTCAGACTGGAAATGAAACCAAAGCAAGTAAAATCTTATGAGTTAAAAACAATATTTTTGTAAGTACTTTCAAAAGATAAGTCAAGTAATTGTCTTTAATATTTTAAAAGTACTTATATTTTTCAAATTCATAATATTTTCAAAAGCACTTATGTTTTTAAACTCATGATTTTTTTTTCAAAAAATTACTTATATTTTCAAAAATGATTAAATGCTTTAAGTTTTACATATTAAGCTTGGACTTAAAAGAAATGTCAACTTGGTTTAACAAACTGTTCTTTAGCATTAATCCTTGCTTAATAAGTTAATAATGTGTTACTTGTTCTCTATCATTTAGTTTTTTTTTCACTTGATATTTTGAAAAAAAACTATTTCAATATTGATTTATGATTTTGCAAAACTAATATGCTCTGATACACAATCTTTTTTTCCTTAAACCTTTGTCAAAATATATTTTTCAGAGTATTTTTAAGGGGGAAAGCAGACTTAAAAAAAATTAAATTTTTCCTTAAATTTCTTCCCTTCTTCAAAGAAACTTTATTGAAAACTTAGAGTTGCTCTTAACTAAGAATTTCCTTTGTGATACTCAGAAGTTTTTATATTTTTCAAAACTTAACTTAGAATTATTTCTTTTTAAAGTAATGAACGTTTTCATACCTAGAACCTTTTTCAAGACCTAAACTAGGCTTAGAACCTTTTTCAAACTGAAAAATTGCATGTTTTTTAAAACTTCAAAGGGGAAGAGTTTCATATTAAGGGGGAGCTTCATGAAAACTTCTTGTTCTTGAAAACATAATTTTCAAAACTTCCAATCAAAAGTACTTTTTCAAAAAGTTTTGTAACATGTTTTGTTTGAAAACTATTTTTTGAAAAAGTTGTGAACTCCTTTACTTAAATTTATTTTGGTAAAACTCAAAACTCTCTATTAGAAACCCTGTTCGCCCATATATGTTTTTGATATATGTCAAAGGGGGAGGAAAGGTCAAAGTTAAGGATTTTATAACACAAGTATTCAGGGTTTTAGGGGGAGTATGAGGAATAAAAGATTTTTTTTCAAATCTAGTCTGTTCATAACTGCTATAACTGCTATACTTCATTGATTTTACCTTATGTTCTTAAACTGTTATATGTTTTTACTTAACTTTGAATTGTGTTGCCATAAATCAAAAAGGGGGAGATTGTTAGTGCAGGAAGCACCATATCGAACCTTGTTTTGATATTGGCAAAGGGTTCAAAGTTAAGTATCATTTGTGATCTAATAAAGTTACTCAAGTGTGCAGGAAAGTCCTAGGTAATCTAGGCAATATGAAAGGTCAAAGTTAAGGATTTTATAACATAAGTATTCAGGGTTTTAGGGGGAGTATGAGGAATAAAAGATTTTTTTTCAAATCTAGTCTGTTCATAATTGCTATAACTTCTATACTTCATTGATTTTACCTTATGTTCTTAAACTGTTATAAGTTTTTACTTAACTTTGAATTGTGTTGCCATAAATCAAAAAGGGGGAGATTGTTGGTGCAGGAAGCACCATATCGAACCTTGTTTTGATATTGGCAAAGGGTTCAAAGTTAAGTATCATTTGTGATCTAATAAAGTTACTCAAGTGTGCAGGAAAGTCCTAGGTAATCTAGGCAATAAGAAAGGTCAAAGTTAAGGATTTTATAACACAAGTATTCACGGTTTTAGGGGGAGTATGAAAAATAAAAGATTTTTTTTTCAAATCTAGTCTGTTCATAACTGCTATAACTGCTATACTTCATTAATTTTACCTCATGTTCTTAAACTATTATATATTTTTACTTAACCTTGAATTGTGTTGCCATAAATCAAAAAGGGGGGTATTGTTGGTGCAGGAAGCACCATATCGAACCTTGTTTTGATATTGGCAAAGGGTTCAAAGTTAAGTATCATTTGTGATCTAATAAAGTTACTAAAGTGTGCAGGAAAGTCCTAGGTAATCTAGGCAATAAGTCCTAGCCGTGGGCTGGGCAACTAAGTCCTGCCATAAGGCTAGGCAATAAGTCCTGGTCGTGGATTGGGCACTCAGACCTGGCCGAGGGCTGGGCACCGAAGGCCTGGTTCGAGGAATCGGGCACTAAGACCTGGCCTAGGGCTGGGCATCGAAGACCTGGTTCGAGGAATTGGGCACTAAGACCTAGCCGGGGGCTGGGCACCAAAGACCTGCTCGGAAGGTGGGCACGAAGACTTGGTCAGGTGCATCGGGCAAAAGTCCAACCGGAGGAGCCGGTTGGCAAAAGGTAAACTCTCCTGAGAGGAGTAGGTGAGGACGCGTTCTCCGTCGAGGGAACAGTAGGCGTCGGCTTGGCCTAGGGCTCCACTTGGGAGACTCGAAGTCAGAACCAAGACAGCTACGGCTGTAACACTCACTAACATTCTTGCTTTGTTTTGTGTGGCACTAACCCTGGATGCAGGACCGAAGGAACGAGTTTTTGCAGCTCAGAACGCCCCAAAGGAGAGGGGTAGCAGCTGGGCAGGGAGCCCCGGAGGTCCCGGGGGCCCCCAAGGTGAAGGCAAGACAAGCTGAGCAAGTAAAGCTTCGGAAGCTCACTCGGCGGGGCGCCCCCGTGCTCCCGGGTGCCCCGGATGCCTTGGGCACCCTGGGCTCAAGCCAACAAAGCGGATAGAGGTTATCCAGCCGAGAAGCCAGCTGATTGAGTTATCCCGGGCGCCCCTGCTTCCCGGGTGCCCCCATCAAACCTCGAGCCCAATTCTGGAGGGATAAGGGCAGACCGAGTTCGGATAGAGGCTTTGCGGATCAGGAGACACGTGGAGGGCGCCCCCAAGTGCACTATATAAGGGGCTCGACCCCTATGGCTTTATAACAGAACTTTCCAACGCCAATACGCTCTTCTACTCAAGCGCTCTGCTCCAAAAACCTCCCATCTCGAGATTGAAGCGCCGACGATGACCCTCTGCTCCGAAATACAATCCACACCGGGCGTCAGTAACGAAAGAGCTTAATTTTCTGTTTACTGTACTATAACTATAAAATTTCTCTGTAAACATTTGCGTACATATAGAATTTCCTGCAGTAAACGGTCAACGACCGTGGGCCTTGGAGTAGGAGCCGACCGCGACTCCGAACCAAGTAAAATCGCTTGAGTTCGCGTGTGTGTTTCTCTATTTTCCGCTGCTTATTCTCTTTACGAATCCGAAAATGTTTTACGATATTCACCCCCCCCCCCCTCTATCGTTCTTCTCGATCCAACAGTATCTTCTCTTGTGCAGTTGGTACTAAGATTGGAATGTCCCTCTATTTTATTTTCTCAGAGTAACTCTACACCTGAACTTGTGGTTTATTACATAGTCCTATTCCCAAGAATCAGATATTCATCCCAACGAACGTCCTCTGATCCTTAGGACTAATAAACCACCTTATTGTTGCCTTAGGATATCCTACGAATATATGCACTAGATTCCAACTTGTCGGTGTCTCTTTACTACTCATAATCTGAACATGGCTTAGACTAAGCCTTTGCTTAGTCCACATCTCTATGGTCTTAAGAGACTACCGATCTAGTCAAAATCAAGCATACACACCTTCGTATCCAGGACATACTTCTTTGAACAAATTTGGCTAATCTCGTAGAGGTTTATCATTTTCTTAACCTACTAGCTTAAGAGACCTTCTTCCTTCCATAGATTGCACCACACCGTTGGGGCACTTCAGGTGCATTTAATTGGCATCAAATCTCAATTCTCTGACGAGTATGTCCTATAACTATCCCCAGAGGTACTTGTCACTATGATTTAATCATAATGTCCAATACTTTTACTCTGATGTTTCTTCTGCAGTACATCAAGTAAATGTATTTTGTCCTTTGAATAATTGTTCATAAATAAAGTATTCAAAGGTACCTCTATTCTAGATAGACTAAGGACCTATACTTATCAGGATGAACCAACTCCTATACATCTTTGGCTCTATGCCCACAGGCTTGGAACAAGCCTGTTTGGTTTTGTTACTTCCCTAGTAAGAGTCAAAAGATCTTAAGGAAGACAAGTCTTCCACAACCAATAAACCCTAAGGCCTTTTGGTTGATCACTTTTGAATCCCACTAGAGTTTAACGAACCAAACCTTAGAGACAAAATATATGTTTGGTTTCACTTTGGAAGGAAGCTTTCTCTTACATTAGTTAAGATGACAAGCTTATCGCATCATGGGAGCCTTTTGGCTTTATATACTAATTGCCTATCTTATGTACTTCAATAGATAATCTTTCTATTCCACTTTTTTAAAAAGCAATAGAAAATATCTTATTCCAGAAACTGAGCAAAAAGTTCTCTCCCAAAAACTAAGTACAAAAGGCATTCTCTATAAATCCAAAACTATGTCAACCTATGCTAAAGACATAAATAAAATAGATAAAACTCCCACTGCAAAAGTCATCTCCATAGCCTATCCATGTAGTCAGCAATATCCTCCTCAGCTAGCCGTCGGGTTTCCTGGAACCCCTGCACACAAATGCAGACATGATTAGTGGCATCCGTATTTACCCACCAAGTACTGGTAGATATCACCGCTAAACATGTTACAACGACACAAGAAGAAAATATACCTGTGGTACCACTCTAACGACGGGGACAATCTGTCTTCCAATGTCCTGACTACTTGCACACAAAGCACTTGCCTTTCGGCTTCTTTATGTTGGATCAAGAAACACGATAGAGGGGGGGGTGAATATCGTGAAAATCTTTTCGGATGAGACTATGAGAAAATACGCAGCGGAATTAAAAACGAACACACAAGGAACACAAGTATTTTTACTTGGTTCGGAGTTGCGGTCGGCTCCTACTCCAAGGCCCACGGTCCTTGACCGTTTATTGCGGGCAATTCTATTTCGCGCAAAGGTTTACAGATTTAATACAAGAATAGTGTAGTAAGTAAATGAATACACTTTTCGTTACCGACGCCCGGTGTGGATCGTACTTCGGAGTAGAGGGTCGTCGTCGGCGCTGGAGTCTCGAGATTGGAGTTTGCCGGAGCAGAGCATTTGAACGAAAAGCGTAGAGGAGTTGGAAAGTTGTGTTTTTGATGCCTCGGGGTCGAGCCCCTTTTATAGTGCTCCTGGGGTGCCTGATTCGATGGAGGCGCCTGACACGTGCCTTCAAATCGGAGAAACTTCATCCGCAGCTCGGTCAGTGCTTATCCCTTCCGAATCGGCCTCTGGAGCTGACTGGGGCACCCGGGACCTCCCGGGCGCCCAGCTTGACTTGGTCCGCTGGCTTCGTGGTTGATTTTGCTTCTACTCCTCTTTGGCTTTGACCTTGGGCGCCCGGGACCTCCCGGGCGCCTAGCCCAGCTGCCTGCCCCTCTCCTTTGTGGCGTTCTGAGCTGCAGAAACACACTCCTTCGGTCCTTGCATCCAAGGTTAGTTCCAAAACAAACAAGGCAAGAATATAGTCCATCTTTACAACCGTAGCTGTCTTGGTTTTGACTTCGGGTCTCCCAAATGGAACCTTAGGTAGAACCGACGCCTACTGTTCCCTCAACGGGGAACGCGTCCTCACCTACTCCTCTCAAGAGAGTTTACCTTTTGCCAACCGGCTCCTCCGGTTGGACTTTTGCCCGATCCACCTGACCAGGTCTTCGTGCCCAGTCCTCGACTAGGACTTCGTGCCCGCCTTCCGAGCAGGTCTTCGGTGCCCAGCCCCTTGCCAGGACTTCGTATCCAGTCCTCGACCAGGACTTCGTGCCCACCTTCTGAGTAGGTCTTCAGTGCCCAGCCCTCGGCCAGGTCTTAGTGCCCAATTCCTCGAACCAGGTCTTTGGTGCCCAACCCTTAGTTAGGTCTTAGGTGCCCAGCCCTCGGCCAGGACTTAGTGCTCAACCCTTGGTCAGGTCTTAGGTGCCCAAACCTCGACCATGACTTCTTTCCTAGATTAACTAGGACTTTCCTACACACTTGAGTAATTTTATTAGATCACAAATAGTAATTAACTTTGAACCCTTTGCCAATATCAAAACAAGGTTTGATATGGTGCTTCCGGCACCAACACTTTATGCATCCCTGAGGTCCCTGTAATCCAGCTACTTTCTTTGCCTTAAAACGTTTCTTCTTCTTCTTTCCTTTTGGTTTAGAAGTAGGAACTTCTTGAGCAATGAAAGTCTGTGAATCTGAAGAGAAACCGCCTCTACCGCCTCGAGTTCTGTCAGAAGTTCTGCCAACGAATATGATCACTTGTCCATATTGTAGCTTAGGCGAAACTTCTCAAAACTCCGTGGTAGAGATTGGAGGATAAGATTGACCTGGGTTTCCCCATCGATCTAAGCTCCAAGAATTTCTATCTCCTTCAGCCAAGCCATCATCTTGAGGACATGTTCCTTTACGGGAATCCCCTCAACCAAGATGGTAGTTGTCAAGTTCTTCATTACCATCTGCCTAGCGACTCGATTACTATGACCAAAAAGTTCATCGAGTTTGGATGTTTTTTCACTGGTAATTGAAGTAGCTTGATTTTGATGACCTTCAGTCGTCTCGTCTGCTTCTAGACATTTCCTAAAATATTCAAACTTCTCTTCGGTATTAATCTCGGTAGGCTTTTTGGTACAGAACATGGCAAGATCACACTTAGGTTCCTCGGAAGTAGAGAAAAAATCCATATTTAATTCCCAATCCATTTTATCACGAGGGGCATTTAATTGGTTTTCTCTTTGAATTAGTTCAAGTGGGTCTAGATCCATTTTAAAATACCTGAGAATCATAACAATCACACACTTTAGATTTATGAAATAAATTGACACCTCAAAACAATTTATTACAAAATCTACCAACACCTCAAACACCGAGAATTTCGTATGACACGGTGGTGTGGACGTATACGAACTCTTCATTCGTGAGAGGAGGTTTTACCCATTAATTTTACTATCTTGTCATCCTAACCTTTTGACAAGTAAAATTAATAGTTGGTCCTTTTCGGCCCTACAAATGATAGCAGTGACTCCGATGGGAAGGATACTATTATTTGTATCTAAGTGTTTACCACTACACGACACCAAGAAAAATTATTTCTGATTATGTGTCTTCCGATGGGAAAGTACACACGCTCGTCAATAATTTCTTATAGTCTTTTCTCACCTAGTGATTCGCAAAATAAGCCCATCCGATGGGGAGGAAGGCACTTAGAGCCAACGTGGAGACTTGTTCGCATCATATATCAGATTGTAGTGGAGGCCACGGGACCCTTAGGGTCCCTCTCCCTCTTATTTATTTGCATTGAGGTTTTTATATGCATTCACACAACCAGCACACACAAACCAAAATAATAGAGCAATGAAAAAAACCTAGATTTTTCCAACTATTATGGCCTTGGTCTCCAATGTGCCTCCATGTTAGTAATATGAGAGAAGTGTCCTAAGGCAATCGCCTTATGATTGTAATCATTTACTTTAATAAATGAATATTCACTATTTGAGTATACATGTTCATGTATTTGATTGAGATCTTGAACTCATTTACTGAATGTCCGCAATACAATTCACAGCATGAGAGAATTTGTGATGAATTCACAACTAGTGATTATCTCTACATGTGCAATTGTGAAGTATTAAAATTGTCTCTAGTCGATGAATTGATAAATACGGACACTATCAATTCTATTGAGACTAGCATGGGTTATTCTCTAATCAGCTGATTCTCACTGGCTGGTGACATTGGGATGTCCGGAGATAAACATGGATGCTAGTTAAGGGAACTAGTTCATTGGAGTGTCTAGTTGTAAGACTTCATATGGTAATCTACATATAGATATGTCAATGAAAGTTTTTACTGCAGCTTAAGTGTGATGTTCCTTTGACTTGCGATGTTCAAGTCATCTTGGTCATGGAGACTTATACTTTGACATCTTAAGCAAGCATCTCTAAGGAGGTGTGGACCCAGGATGGTTGGGTATAAGCCGAAGTGCCCGAAGATGTTTGAACAGCCTATAAAGGATTCACCACTCCTTGCGAGGAGATGTATACCCAAGGCCTATCTTGGATTGTTACTCGAAGCCTCTGGCCAGAGCACAACATGTTCCGAGTATAAATCTCTAGGAAACATTAGAGTAATTAGAATCTGTTGGACGAGAAAGACATTACTTGGGCTAGGTGTGACGTAGTCAGCCTAGTGGGGACTGACACACATAGACCGTGTCCTGAACCAAATGGGTATAAGATGGTGAAGGGAATGAGGCACGACTCATTATAGCTGCTGAAGGGTTTCAGAATTATTTCTGAGGTCAACCGTTGATCTTTCTATTAATTAGGGGTCATGTTGTACTACTAGGTGCCACACTTGATCGTTCTATAATTGGTTGATTATAGACGGCCAACATAAATCGAAAGCCTATTTAGTCACACGCACTACGAGTAATCTGAGGGATTTAAAACGAGTTGAAAATTGGATTTTCCGATCAAGAGAAATAAGTCGAATCTGAATTTATCAGAGGCGCACCGGAAGCTTAAAATGGCTAGGTCTTTTGAAGGCTTATTGGACGAATTAAATGAGTTTAATTCGCGAGGAGGCGGCTTGGTTTGGCAGGCCAAAGAGTGTCCCCACCCTCTTTGGTTTGGCCGGCCACAACAAGGATGGAAACCAATTTATTTGGTTTAAATTATAAAATAAATCAAACGCGATTTGTTTTATAAAATTATGGATAAATAAATTTATATATAAAGAAATTTATATATAGAAATTTATATAAAGAGATTTATTTTCATGGAAATTAAAATAAACCTTGGATTGGTTTATTTTATTTTATAAAATCAATTATGAATTGATTTTTCCATGATAAGAAAAATTTATATAATAAATTTCTTGTGAAAATTTATTCCATAATAAAAGGGGAAGATGTGTTTGTTTTATTATAAATTTAGTTATAATAAAACAAGGCATAACGGAATAATTCATAGGAAAATTTATAAGATAAATTTCTTATGAAAATTTATTCCGTTAAAGGAGAGACTTGGCAATGGAGAGGCTACTATATAAAGGAACCAAGGCAAGGCTTGAATTCCAATCAAGAGATAAAGAAGCAAGCTCTCTCTCTCTCTCCTTCTCTCCCTCCTCTAGGGCCGGCGCCCTCTTCATCCTCTAGGGCCGGCCCAAGAGGGACCTCCTAGGGTTGCCATGAGCCATCTCCACCAAGAAGGTGCCGAAGAAGAAGAAGAAGCGAGTCGCGACTCCTTCCTTCCCCCGGAATCTTGATTCTGATACTTGGTGGTTAGTTTTCCATCTCCCTCTCTTGATATTCTTGTCGTCCCTTTGGAGAATCTAGTAGTTCTTGTCGGCACGAAACTCGTGGCTTTGCGAAGTCATCCCGAAGAGAAATTGGCATGGACGCGAATAGAGGCGGAGCTTCTAAGGGACACTACGGTTGGATCTCGTCCCTTTCTTCGAGTTACGCGAGGTACTAAGTAAATTAGTTTACTTTTCTCCAAAATTTTAATTTATGATTATGTCTCCACAACTTAAGGATGCATGCTAGATACGTGGTTAAAATAATTTAAGAAATTATTTATGCTAAACCTTCCGCTGCACGTAATTAAACTTTAAAATTACGAACCCGTATCCATGTCAACATGCACCCGGTCCCAACAGTGGTATCAGAGCCGGTTAGTGTTCGATATAATCATATAATTGTTTTGCGGAAAACTTTGTCATGATCTCAATTTTGGAAAATTTTCCAATTATGGAAACTTTCCAATTATGATAAATTTTAGATTTAGGAATTTCAAAGTTTGGAAATCCTAATGAAATTTCGCAAACTTTTTGAAATATCCTAGTTTCTGAAATTTTATGATAATTGTGAAAACTTCCCATCTTTGGAAACTTTCCAATTTTGGAAATTTTCTATTTTGGAAATTTTCCAATTTTGGAAATATGTAAGTTTTCTTTGTACCAGAAACTTACAAATATTCTGAAAACCTATTATGAAATCTTGCAATTTTGGGCACTTTCTTTCAAGAATGTCTAGACAAACTTATGGATCATTAATTGACAATTAAAATTCGAATTAGTTTTAAATTATTAACAAAATTCTTTATTTTGGATTGAGCCTCGGGGTGTTTTCCAATTTAAAGTTAGTTGTTGTAATTTAATTTCCCATTTTGAATAAAATTGTCATGTTTAATTTGGTTACGCCTCGGGGAGCGGACCAAATTGGATTTACGACAAATTTCTTTTCTTTGGGTATCTGGGCCTCGGGGAGCCACCCTTAGAAAATAATTTGTTGTAATTAATTAATCCATAAATAAAATATGTGATCAAATCTTGGAAATTTAGGATAATTTCCTTATTTGATTTAAGAGGTGATGCTCTTACATATTGTTGTCTCCAAAATTAATTAGGAAAATGGTTACCTATAGAGTTTTCTTAAATAAGATTTTCATGAAAATAATATGTGGTTGAATTAAGGGAATCTGTCTCTTAATTTAATAAGATTTGATTTAGAGAAATCAAAGTCTTAAACATATTATTTCCGAAATTGATTATGACAATTTAGGAAATTGTTTCCCAAAACAATTCCTTGAATAAAGTATGAAATTGGGATTAGGAAATCCGGTTCCTAATCCAATTAATGAGACTTGATAAATTAAGTCTCATACATAGTTTATCAAGGAAATCGTTAGTCATGACATAATTATATGTCATGAATGTGCTTTGAAAAGAAAGGATGAGACCCAAAACTCCTTACAAAATATTAAGGCTAACACCTTCCATTAATATGATTAGAACCGGAGTTTTGTTTCTCGTTTGGGTTGATGGACACATCCATGCCCGGCTTGAACCTCAACATGTTCAAACCATGGAATTAGTTTTTGAATAATATAGTTGGAGTCAGAGGTCAATCCTTAGTTTTGGTTGTTGGACACATCCAAGCCTGTCTAAACGGTTGAATGAGCTCCAGCCATATTAAAACTATTTCTTGATTAATGGGTCAGCCTTAAGCTTGGAGCATCGATTTGTTGTGCCACAGCCAAGGTCAATGTAAATAGAGGTGCAGTTGGGTGCTATGTATATTGTTGCATACTTGTTAATGAGTTAACAACCCAATGATTTATGCAAACATTCAATTAGTTGATAGCATAAAGTGATAGTTACATATATGTGATATGTAATCGGTATAATTACCTACCTTCAAAGCTAAGAATAACTTGATGGCCACAGCCATGGTTGGTTCTTATCTATGGTTGGATATCAACCTATTTGGAGGTGTTCCTACGATCTCCCGAATTGATAAAAAAGGGTTATTCAATTCGAAAAATAAATAGGATTTAATTAATGTATGTTGATGCATTCTTTATCATTCTTCTCACATAAGCTCAATTTGTATTTCTAGGATAATTACTCGATCATGTCTTCTCTGAATTTGCGTTCCATTTTGGACACTAATAAACTGACTGGGCCAAACTTCATGGACTGGCTTCGAAACCTGAGGATAGTCCTCAAGGCAGAAAAGCTTGCTTATGTCCTTGAAGATCAACTTCCCAACCGTCCTCCAGAAGATGCAACTCTAGACCAGTTAGTGGCCTATCAGAAATATGTGACCGATTCTGAACTTGCGAGTTGCATCATGCTAGCCTCTATGGTACCTGAGCTGTAAAAGCAGCATGAGCATATGGATGCTTATACCATCATCTTCCATCTTCATGAGTTATTTGAAGAGCAGGCGAGATCCGAAAGGTTCAAAGTCTCCAGACTCCTCTTCACCTCTAGGATGCAGGAAGGCACTTCTGCATCACAGTTTGTGTTAAAGATGTTGGGGTACATTGAGTGACTGAGCACACTCGGTTTTGCAATGGATCATGAACTATGTATTGACTTAATTCTGCATTGTTTGCCCAAAAGTTATTCACAATTTGTGATGAACTATCGGATGAACAAGCTGGAGACTACCATTCCTGTGTTGCTCAACCTGCTGAAGACTATAGAGCCTTCTGTAAAGCAAGATCAGAAGACGGTACTGTTAGTTGGTTCCTCAAAGAAAGGTTCTAAGAGGAAGGCCAAAGAACAGAATAAAGGAAAGAAGAAAAAGGCCAAAAAGACTGAAAAGACACCAAAAGGCACTTGCCATCATTGTGGCAAGGAGGGTCACTGGCGAAGAAACTGCAAGGTTTACCTTGAGTCTTTGAAGAAGAAGGTATCCGATGCCCCATCCTCTTTAGGTATCTTCGTTATTGAATGTCACTCTATTTCCTCAGATACCTGGGTACTTGATACTGGGTGTAGCTCACATATATGCAATGATATACAGGGGCTAAGGAATAGAAGAAGACTCGTCAAGGGAGAAACGAATCTGCGAGTTGGAAATGGAGCAAAGATTGCTGCTGTTGCCATCGGAACATATTTGCTAAAGCACCCTACTCGACGTGTCTTAGAATTGGATAATTGTTATTTTGTTTCCTTCGTTAATAAATAACATTGTATCTATTTCATGTTTGAATGAAAAGGGTTATCATTTAACTTTTACTAACAATTGTCGTTACATAGCTTTTAATGGCGTTCTTTATGGGACCGCAACTTTGTGCAATGGTATCTACACGTTAGATTTTTCCGGTGACGTTTTCAATATCGAAGTCAGCAACAAACGTGCTCGAATAGATAATCGAATAGACTCCTACACATGACATTGTCATCTTGGCCATGTAAGTAAGAAATGCATGACCGAATTACACCGATGTAGAATTCTGGAATCATTTGAACCCGGTTCATTTGATACATGCGAATCATGCTTAAAAGGCAAGATGACCAAATTACTCTTTTTCGGAAAAGGTAATCCAGTGGGAGAATTGCTTGGTCTAATACATACTGATGTATGTGGACCAATGTCAACTCTTGCACAAGGAGGCTATAGCTACTTCATCACCTTTATCGATGATCACTCACGATTCGGGTATATGTTCTTGATGAAACACAAATCTGAAGCTTTTGAGAAATTCAATGAATTCAGAAATGAAGAAGAGAAACAGCTTGGCAAAAGTATTAAGATACTTCGATCCGATCGGGGTGGTGAATACTTGAGTCAAGAGTTTCAAGATTATCTTAGGGACAATGGGATATTGTCTCAATGGACTCCGCCGTATACACCACAGCATAATGGTGTATCTGAATGGCGTAACCAAACCTTGATGGACATGGTTAGATCCATGATGAACCATGCAACTCTTCCAAAATCCTTTTGGGGCTATGCACTTAAGACAGCTGTTTACTTGCTAAACAGAGTCCCGACCAAGGTAGTCTCTACTACTCCATATGAGATATGGAATAGTAAGAAACCTCACTTAACTCACCTTAAGATATGGGGTTGTCCTGCTTATGTGAAGCGGACTGTATCAGACAAATTGGATGCTAAGTCTGATATATGTCTATTTATTGGATACCCTAAGGAAACGAAGGGTTACCAATTCTATCATCCCTTGGAGCAAAAGGTGTTTGTTTCAAGGCATGCTGTATTTCTGGAAAAAGAATTTCTTTTACAAGAAAACAGTGGGAGTGGCATTAAACTTGATGAAGTTCAAGAAACTCCAATAGACATTACAGAGACACCTAGTCTAGACCCACAACCGATAACTCATAGTGATGAGCTATCAGTTGAACCTAAAACAATACCACCTCTTCGTAGGTCTGATAGGACACGCAATATTCCAGAGAGATACGGATTTCTCATAAGTGAATCGAACGACGTGTTACTCATAAGCGATGACGAACCTATCAGTTAAGAAGATGTTCTGAAAAGTTCAGAAAGGGACAAATGGCTTGAAGCCATGAAGTCAGAAATGGATTCCATGTACAAAAATCAAGTATGGGACTTGGTTAACCCACCTGAAGGGATTAAGCCCATAGGGTGCAAGTGGGTTTTCAAGAAGAAAACCGACATGGAAGGTAATGAAGTTGCCTTTAAGGCTAGATTAGTGGCAAAAGGATATCGTCATAAACAAGGAATTGATTATGACGAAACCTATTCGCCAGTAGCTATGCTTAAATCCATTCTGATGCTCCTAGCCATAGCAGCTCATTATGATTATGAGATATGGCAAATGGATGTGAAAACATCTTTCCTTAATGGAAACCTGCTTGAGGATGTATACATGATACAACCTGAAGGTTTCACATCGGTTGATAAAACAAAAATATGCAAGCTTCGACGATCCATATATGGACTGAAGCAAGCATCCAAGAGCTGGAACATCCGTTTTAATGAGACAATCAAAGAGTTTGATTTCTCACAAAATCCAGACGAACCTTGTGTGTACAAGAAGGTTAGTGGGAGTGCAGTCGTATTCCTAGTGTATATGTTGATGACATATTACTTATAGGAAATGATATATCAGTCTTACAGTCGGTTAAAATTTGGTTGTCCAAAACTTTCTCCATAAAAGACCTGGGAGAAGCAACCTATATCCTTGGGATTAGAATCTATAGAGTTAGATCAAAACGGTTGCTTGGTCTTTCACAGTCTACATATATAGACCGAGTGCTAAAAAGGTTTAGCATGTCGGAATCCAAGAAAGGTTACCTTCCCATCAGGCATGGGATCGACCTTTCAAAGTCTATGTGTTCGCGCACAGAAGACGAGAGGATTTGCATGAATAAGATTCCTTATGCATCCGCGATAGGATCTATCATGTATGCTATGTTATGTACTAGGCCCGATGTATCGTATGCTCTGAGCGTCACGAGCAGATACCAGTCTGATCCAGGAATGGATCATTGAGCGGCTGTCAAAACAATCATTAAGTACTTAAGAAGAACTAAGGATGTGTTCCTAATATATGGAGAAGGAGATAAGGTAATACGTGGGTATACAGATGCCAGTTTCCAGACAGATAAGGATGACTACAAATCTCAGTCTGGATACATATTTACTTTGAATGGAGGCGCAATATGTTGGAAGAGTTCCAAGCAAGACACTTTAGCGGATTCTACCATGGAAGCGGAATATATAGCGGCTTCGGATGTTGCAAAAGAAGCAGTCTGGATTAAGAAGTTTGTCTCAAAACTTGGTGAGGTTCCAACCATTGATGAAGCAATACCGGTTTATTACGACAACAATGGAGCTATTGCACATGCAAAGGAACCAAGGTCTCATCAGCGATCCAAACACGTGCTTCGACGCTATCATCTGATCAGAGAGATTATAAGTAGGAATGATATACAAATTGAGAAAATTCCCACTGAAAGGAATTTAGCGGATCCTTTTGTTGGTGCAGGAAGCACCAGATCGAACCTTGTTTTGATATTGGCAAAGGATTCAAAGTTAAGGGTTATTTGTTGTCTAACAATGCTGCTTGAGAGTGCAGGAAACCAAGTCCTAGCGAAGGGATGCTAGGCACCTGACGATGGGCTGTCAGGAAACCAAGTCCTGGCGAAGGGTTGCTGGGCGAATACCAAGTCCTAGCGAAGGGATGCTAGGCACCTGACGATGGGCTGTCAGGAAACCAAGTCCTGGCGAAGGGTTGCTGGGCGAAAACTAAGTCCTGGCGAAGGGCTGCTAGGCGAAAACCAAGTCCTGGCGAAGGGCTGCTAGGCGAAAACCAAGACCTGGCGAAGGGCTGCCGGGCAAAAGTCCAACTGGAGGATCCGATTGGCACCAGGTAAATTCTCCCGAGAGGAGTAGGTGAGGACGTGTTCCCCTTGAGGGAACATTAGGCGTCGGTTCGACCTAGGGCTCCATTTTGGAGACCAAAGTCAGAACCAAGACAGCTGAGGCTGTATAACCTATTATTTTATTGTTTTATTGTGTTTTGGACTAACCCTGGATGCAGGACCGAAGGAACGAGTATCTGCAGCTCAGAATGCCTCAAAGGAGTGAGGCAACCGCTGACCAGGGCGCCCGGAGTGTCCCGGGCGCCCCCATGGTGACCACAAAACACAACAAGACAAGAAAGACTTCGACAGTACATATCCAGGGCGCCCCCGCTGTCCCGGGCGCCCCCATAGCGAACCAACTCAGCCGCGTCTGCGCTACACGCCCAGGGCACCCCCGCTGTCCCGGGCGCCCCCAGCCAGACTTACCGAGGAGAGCTCAGCGCTGCAGATAAGGCTTTGAACGGTCAATGCAGGCGCCCCGAGTCATCCGGGCGCCCCGGTCAAACCGGATCCCGAGGATAAGGGGATCAGACGGTGACCGAACAACAACCGGATCTGCTGCCACGTGGGGGGGCGCCCCCGTCGACCAGGGCGCCCCCAGGCCCTATATAAAGGGCCCTCGACCTCCTTCTTCACAGCATCAATCACTGCGACACTTCTGCGCTCTTCTGCTTCCGCGACACGCTCCAGAAATCTTCCAACTCGAGCTGACGACGTCCCGCTGCTCCGAAACATCGATCTACACCGGACGTCGGTAACGAAGAGCTGTATTTAAAGTTTACTAAACTGTTCTTGTTATTATCTTTCTTGTAAACTTTTACGAACTTATAGAATTGCCCGCAGAAAACGGTCAACGACCGTGGGCCTTGGAGTAGGAGTCGACTCAGGCTCTGAACCAAGTAAAACGACCGTGTTAGCGTTGTTTTTGCTCTGTTTTATTCCGCTGCGCACTTACTCTTTTTAAATCCGAACGAATTGCGACATTCACCCCCCCCCCTCTCTCGCATTTCTCGATCCAACACCTTTAACTAAGGCCTTGCCTCAAAGCAAGTTTGAGGGTCATGTTAGAGCCTGTGGTATTGGATACCGTAGCAATTGGCATTAGGCCAAGTGGGAGTTTGTTAGTAATATGAGAGAAGTGTTCTAAGGCAATCGCCTTATGATTGTAATCATTTACTTTAATAAATGAATATTCACTATTTGAGTATACATGTTCATGTATTTGATTGAGATCTTGAACTCATTTACTGAATGTCCACAATACAATTCACAGCATGAGAGAATTTGTGATGAATTCACAACTAGTGATTATCTCTACATGTGCAATTGTGAAGTATTGAAATTGTCCTTAGTCGATGAATTGATAAATACGGACACTATCAATTCTGTTGAGACTAGCATGGGTTATTCTCTAATCAGCTGATTCTCACTGGCTGGTGACATTGGGATGTCCAGAGATAAACATGGATGCGAGTTAAGGGAACTAGTTCATTGGTGTGACTAGCTGTAAGACTTCATATGGTAATCTACATATAGATTATGCCAATGAAAGTTCTTACTGCAGCTTAAGTGCGATGTTCCGTTGACTTGCGATATTCAAGTCATCTTGCTCATGGAAACTTATACTTTGACATCTTAATCAAGCATCTCTAAGGAGGTGTGGACCCAGGATGGTTGGGTATAAGCCGAAGTGCCCGAAGATGTTTGAACAGCCTACAAAGGATTCACCACTCCTTGTGAGGAGATGTATACCCAAGGCCTATCGTCGGATTGTTACTCGAAGCCTCTGGCCAGAGCACAACATGTTTCGAGTATGAATCTCTAGGAAACATGAGAGTAATTAGAATCCGTTGGATGAGAAAGACATTACTTGGGCTACGTGTGACGTAGTCAGCCTAGTGGGGACTGACACACATAGACCGTGTCCTGAACCAAGTGGTATAAGATGGTGAAGGGAATGAGGCACGACTCATTATAGCTGCTGAAGGGTTTCAGAATTATTTTTGAGGTCAACCGTTGATATTTCAATTAATTGGGGGTCATGATGTACTACTAGGTGCCACTCATGATCGTTCTATAATTGGTTGATTATAGACGACCAACATAAATCGAATGCTATTTAGTCACACGCACTACGAGTAATCTGAGGGATTTAAAACGAGTTGAAAATTAGATTTTCCGATCAAGAGAAATAAGTCGAATTTGAATTTATCAGAGGCGCACCGGAAGCTTAAAATGGCTAAGTCTTTTGAAGGCTTATTGGACGAATTAAATGAGTTTAATTCGTGAGGAGGCGGCTTGGTTTGGCCGGCCAAAGAGGGTCCCCACCCTCTTTGGTTTGGCCAGCCACAACAAGGAGGAAAACCAATTTATTTGGTTTAAATTATAAAATAAATCAAGCGCGATTTGTTTTATAAAATTATGGATAAATAAATTTATATATAAAGAAATTTATATAAAGAAATTTATATAAAGAGATTTATTTTCATGGAAATTAAAAATAAACCTTGGATTGGTTTATTTTATTTTATAAAATCAATTATGAATTGATTTTTCCATGATAAGAAAAATTTATATAATAAATTTCTTGTGAAAATTTATTCCATAATAAAAGGGGAAGATGTGTTTGTTTTATTATAAATTTAGTTATAATAAAACAAGGCATAATAGAATAATTCATAGGAAAATTTATAAGATAAATTTCTTATGAAAATTTATTCCGTTAAAGGAGAGACTTAGCAATGGAGAGGCTACTATATAAAGGAACCAAGGCAAGGCTTGAATTCCAATCAAGAGATAAAGAAGCAAGCTCTCTCTCTCTCTCCTTCTCTCCCTCCTCTAGGGTTGGCGCCCTCTTCATCCTCTAGGGCCGGCCCTACAGGGACCTCCTAGGGTTGCCGTGAGCCATCTCCACCAAGAAGGTGCCGAAGAAGAAGAAGAAGCGGGTCGCGACTCCATCCTTCCCCCGGAATCTTGATTTCGATACTTGGTGGTTAGTTTTCCATCTCCCTCTCTTGATATTCTTGTCGTGCTTTGGAGAATCTAGTAGTTCTTGTCGGCACGAAATTCGTGGCTTTGCGAAGTCATCCCGAAGAGAACTCGGCATGGACGCGAATAGAGGCGGAGCTTCTAAGGGACGCTACGGTTGGATCTCGTCACTTTCTTCGAGTTACGCGAGGTACTAAGTAAATTAGTTTACTTTTCTACAAAATTTTAATTTATGATCATGTCTCCACAACTTAAGGTTGCATGCTAGATACGTGGTTAAAATAATTTAAGAAATTATTTATGCTAAACCTTCCGCTGCACGTAATTAAACATTAAAATTACGAACCCGTATCCATGTCAACATGCACCCGGTCCCAACACTCCAGTCGTGTCATCACCTCGTCCACTCCATCCTATCCATGCGCAAGCAACCATGAAGGATTCCCCGAGCCGAGATGACTAGCTAACTAATTGACATCCATTGATCCTATACTCCTCGAAGGAGTGTACATGTCATCTAGATCAAAATTAAATAGAAAGCTTGGCCAAACAAGTGTCATATTTAATTACAAAAATTAAATAGCTTATTTAGCCTCATCAACCCCGAGGATTCAAATAATTTACATCACACAATCAATCACATACAAACAACACAATTGTCATAATAGTTGGAATCTAGTGCTTACAACACAAAGTTAGCTTACGCACATCCAAATATTATCCAACAAAATAATGTACATGATAATGTGTAGAAAAATAACAGAATCCTAAACACACAAAACCAGAAACATAGCTCTGATACCAATTGTTGGTATGGCTTGGTGGTTCCCAAGACAACCATGGGGTCGTATCTGAAACACCTCTCTATAGCTATGGATTAAAAAATTTAATCCGAATCGAGACATGTCCTTCTAACGACCAACTTGTCGTCGTGTTAATTAATCTAAGTCACGACTTAGCCAAAACTGAGGTTAAGGTCTTGTAACTTTCCGGATTAATTTACCACTGAAAAGACGATGATGTGGATCGCCGATTTTTGTGTTTATCTTTGGGGTCCAGTTAGTTAATTATTAACTATGATATCAAATCAAAATAATAAACTAACTTGCATAAAATGACAAGACAAAGTGATATAGCACAAACAAAACAATACATAAAGAAAACTGAGCCCGGGAGAAATATACCTCCCCGTTTACCTCACAGTCTTCTATCATATGACCCACCCAACTTGGATGTCGTGTGTGCGACGATCGACCAAGTCGCGAAGTCACCATGACACCGGATCAATCCTCCTTTCTCCTCCTTTCTTTGTGCCGATCGCCAAACCCTAGAGCTAGGGTTTGGCTTGTCGCCGGTGCCCTTCCAAGAAGGAGGTGATGAAGCTAAGAGGACAAGATCCTCTCATTCACCACAGCTCATGCCAACCACCTAGTTCACATCCTCTCTCACGGATGAAGATCCGCAAGGAAGCTGGGCTCCCCTAAACCTCTCCTCTTCCGGCAGCAAATGTAACGCCCGCTTTTTTTTTTTCATAAAGCGGCGTTACGTTAACATACTTAGGGCATGTAGACATCCTAATGCAGCAGAAACCTTTAAACTTATACCTACATGCACTTACTACCATTCCTAGCATCTTAACATGGGAACTTGGCATATTAACTTTATACTTAACATCATATCATGTCATACTTAGCATCATGTCATAGAGTCACATTCAAGTACTTAATAGTAAAGGTAGAGTTCTATCATAAGACGAGCAACCATATTGCTCCTTGGCCAAGTCACTATCACACACATTCTTTGATGCCCTCCTGCTGCTTCCTTACTGTCCCCTTGCGTGATCTGCGGTATAAGGAAATAAGACTATAAGCACACAGGCTTAGTAAGACTCTTTCCTACTCACTAAAACCATTCATCATTTAATCATGAGCACATAAGACATTAACATACTTAGTGCCTTACTTAGAACATAAACTTTTCCATCACTTAGCATACATTCGTCATGGCATGAGCATAACTCAAACACATTCGTAGCATGACATAACATAACCATAAAAACATTCATGGCGTGGCATAATACTTGACATAGACATCAACATCGTAAACATTCATAGCATGACATAATACTTGGCATAGACATAATCATAATCAACATAACCTCATAAACATTCTTAGCATGGACCTAAATAAAATCATGGCATTCCAACTTAGCATAAACATAATTAAATCATGGCAACCTAAACTAGCATGAACATAAATAAAATCATGACATTCTAACTTAGCATAAACATAAATAAATCATGGCATCCTAAACTAGTATGAACATAAAATCATGGCATTCTAACTTAGCATAAACATAAATAAATCGTGACATCCTAAACTAGTATGAACATAAATAAAATCATGGCATCCTAAATTAGCATAAAATCATGGCATCATAAACTAGCATAAAATCATGGCATCATAAACTAGCATAAAATCATGGCATCATATATTAGCATAATCATACATAAAATCATTTGCATTAACATACCTTGCATAAACTTACTTTGCATAGTATTCTTATCATAAATATAATGCATAACATGGATGGATGCATGTGGCAATTGCATATATATATATAAGGATGCTTAATCTTTAAAACATACTTTTAAATGCTTAAACATAATCATCATATCATTCATTGGGCCCTGGCTTGTACCACATACATATATCATACGCACGCATCCCTAAGTAAATATGAGGTAGCTAGCCTCGACCTACTAGGGTAAGGATAGCATAGTCGGTAGTCCCCGAACCGAGGCGTTCTTAAGGTGCCCATCCCTGTTGCACAGCTTCGGTAGTGCCAGAACCGTGAACAGCATAGTCGGTAGTCCAGAACCGGGGCGTTCTTAAGGTGCCCATCCCTTGGACCCATACTTCGGTCCGGTACAAGCCCATTCATAAAATAAAATACTTTACATGCTTCATCATTCATGAGACATTCATGGCATACTTAACATAGCATAACTTGTTACGGCTCGGCCCGTCTACCGGCCCATTTACCGGTCCTCTCGACCGTCGTACCGTCGACCATCGACCGTGCCGTTTAGCATATTTATGCCTTAATGACATAAGCATCATCTTTCATTCATCATACTTGTCTTTCATCATCATTCATTCATCATACTTAACATCATCGTTATGCCTTAAAGGCATGTACTTTAACTTCATTCATATAGCATACATACATCTTATTCATAAATCATGGCATACATACGTATCGTTCATAAGACATGGCATACATGCATATTATTCATAAAACATGGCATATCATTCAT
Organism: Boesenbergia rotunda; assembly: GCA_024364735.1. Classification (NCBI taxonomy): domain Eukaryota; kingdom Viridiplantae; phylum Streptophyta; class Magnoliopsida; order Zingiberales; family Zingiberaceae; genus Boesenbergia; species Boesenbergia rotunda. Next base: position 352,542 of record JAGFNQ010002624.1, on the reverse strand, counting down.
AAGACATGGCATACATACATATCATTCATAAATCATGGCACATGTCTAAACATCTATGACTTAACATATAATTCATGACATACAAACTAAGGGTTTGGTTAACATAGCACTTCTTCCCTCTTACATAAATATATATCTTGGTAACTCATACTCAAGCATCTTGGTAGGTTTAACCCAACCCTAGCCCTAGGTTATGCCCTTGGCCGAAAATCCCCAAGGAACCCTAGGTCCATGAACCTTCACATAACTTCCAAACAACATCTCATACACATATACTAGGCCATAGGACCCCTTTTTGAGTCCATACTTAAGGCCAACCCTAATCCTTTAGTCCTAATCTCACTCTTGGCTGAAACTTCAAGGCCATGGGGACATGGAGAAATTCCATTAAATCCCCAAATCAATTGCTTAAACACCAACCATACCTTACCATAGGGCCATTGGGACCCTTACATGAAATAAGTCCTAACTTTCTACCCTATTAGGGTACTTGACCGAAACCTATAGGGTCTCTAGGCCATGTGAAACATCCACATAAACACCCTCCATCTCCCTTATATCATGGTAAAACATAAAACATACACTTGAAGTTTGAGACCCAACCCTACACAAGGGTACTTGATGTTGGCCGAAACCCTAGGGTATCCTAGGGTACCCAAAAAATTCCCAAAAATTATATTTAATCTCTAAACATCATAAGAGAGCATTAAACAACATTATCATTATTTTTGGAATAATTATAGATCCTTAAATCATGGTGGCCGAAACCCTCAAGCCTAGGATTCTTGGTTTTGTTTCCTTCATGTTGGCCGAAACCCTAGGGTATCCTAGGGTACTCCAAAAATTCCCAAAAATTATACTTAACCTCTACACATCATAAGGGAACATGAAATAACATTATAAAGATTTTTAGCATAATTATAGACCTTTAAATCATGGTGGCCGAAACCCTTAAACTTAAGGTTCTTGGTTTTCCTTCCTTTCAACATCAAATCTAAAAACTAACCAATATATCATGCTAAAAATCATGGAAATCATAAGGAACTATTATACCACAGGTGAGGGAGTCTTACCTTGGGTTTCTTGATTTTTCGAACCTTGAAAGAGAATCAAAAGAACTCCTTAGACCTTAAGTCGAACTCCTTAGACCTTAAGTCACCTCTAGCCCTTGTAACCTTGGGAACCCTTTAGATCTTGGAGATGAGACCCTCTTGTGAAGCTTTTCCAAGGGAAATCTCCTCTTGAGATTTTCGGCTAGAATGAGGGAGGAAGAAAGAAACTCTCAAACCCCCTCTTTATAGCACATTAAGGAGGGTAAGTGAAGAGTCATGGTGTCTCTTCCTCTTCCCCTAAGCCTTAACCAAACTCCATTTCATTTCCTCATAGAAATCCCTTGGTAGGTGAGTTGGTTAGAGCATGCATGGTTATACAAGAGGTCAAAGGTTCAAATCCTTGGTGCATGCATTAATTTTCCATTTTATTTTTATTTTATTTTTCCTAATATTCGAAAATCCCCTAAAAATTCCCCCATAATTATGTTAATATTTCTCATTAAAACCCCTTTATATTTCTATAAATTTTTACCTAAAATTCATCAATAATCATGGTACTAGAAAGCCCATATAAGGCCCATTAGTGCCTAACTTCTCAATTTAAATAGGAAACCATGCTAAAACTCACCCATAATCATACTAATATTCCTAATTAAAATCCATTTATATTTATATTAAATTCTACCTAAAATCCACTAATAATCATGGTACTAGAAAAGCCCATATAAGGCCCATTAGTACTTAGTTTCTCAATTTAAATGAGAAAAATCATGGATTTCTAGGCTAAGGTTCGTACTAATATTTCTAGGTCCCTCAGAAAATTATCTAGACATGCTTAATATTTTAAGAAAATATTAAGAGAATTTTCCAGGTCGTTACAGCAAACACCAAAAGGAGAAGCTCCGCTTCCCGGCGCACCACCCTCCTCTCTACTCTTCTTTCGTGCACCATAAAGGAGAAGATGGCTTCTCCTTGTCCTGTGGACGTCCGCGGCAGAGCAAGTAGGAGAAGAAGTTGGAAGAAGAAGAGAAGTGAAGCTTCTCTTCTCCTCCACCACCGGCGCCGACCTCTACTCCTAGCGCCGTCAAGTTCTCCTCCTTCTCTTCTTGCCGTGCGCCACTGATGTCTGCCCACAATCACGAGTGTCACAAATGAGCCTCAAATTTAGATATTTATAAATTGAAAACCCTAGCTCACAAAATTAAATGTAGTATAGAGGCCTCAAGTCGTATTTTTCCAAGGACTAGTCAAGTGTGTTTAATTCAAGCTTGAAGTTGTAGTTTATTGTTTTGGATTTTCAAATAAGTTGGGGGTTTGTTTTGCAATAAAGAATGAGATAGCAGTAGAAACAGAGTAAACTCAACTAAGACAGAAAGTGACTAGGAAATTATGTAAACTACACTTAACTTAATTGAAAACTAAGTAATTCACCTTGAAATTATAAGAATGAAATTCAAGACTAGCATTGAGTTCAAGGAAGCTGTAACTAAGAAAATAAAATGGAATGCAAACAGTTTGTAACTAAACGGCAGATTCATAATGTCTGAAACAAGACATGCTTAAGAAACAGGACTAAATTGCAGCTGAGACTGCCTGATCATTCGACAGACCAATCAGATACAAGCCTGATCGATTGACAAACCGATCAGGTGATGTCTGGATCGGTCAAACATACCTATCAGTACCTGAAACAAACGGATACAGAATCGATACAATTGAAACAACTCAGCAAGTATTCAGAAACATAATTCAGAAATAAAATATAAACAACTATTGACTCCAGATCAGATTCTTCACCCAAGATTTGCTTCTTGCCATCACACATGAATCGAGCTAAGAACCCCCTAGATCGAGAATCCGCAAGATCAAACTCCTTCGATCGATTTGCGTTAGATTGGTGTTCTGGCTGAAGACTACCACCCTTTCCTTCCTCCTTGATCAGCTGGACGCAATTCCGGTTCAAAACCCCTCGGTGTCGTTCAGAGAACCCCTCTAAACACTCTGATGGTTCCGATCGGTGAAGACAGCGATCAAGCGGGAGTTGATTTGGGCAAAGCAGAGCTCGGCGAAACCATCACCGGAGCTTGGCAGCGACAGGATTGGAAGCAAACCTCACGGAGACTAGACCTTGATGACTCGAAATCTTGAAGAGAACTGAATCTAGAGTGGCCGCGTACGATCGGAGACGAAGAACAGAGAAGAACTGGAAAACAGAAGCAGAATTTGCGACGACCCCGAGCTCAGGTGGAAAAGCCTGTTTTATTTAATTGCAATTCAAAATGGGCGGCTGTGATCATTCTGGTCTCATCCGACGGTTGGATCATCTCAGATCTGAACCAAACTTCCCAGATCTCCATCAATGGCTCTGATATACTTCTCCTTAGCTTGGATCAATTAGATCTGCGACGGATGGCTCAGATCTTCCTTTCTTTTGAATGGATGGTTGAAACTCCCCTTAAGCTTGATCCAACGGTCAGATGGACTCTGATTTGGTTCAAAGCTTCAGATCTTGATCTATGGACTTGATTTGCTCTATCTTAGGCTCAAATTGATCAGAAGCTGAAAGACAGCTCAGATCACCCCGTTTCTTGATCGGACGACCCACATTGATCCATCTCTTGATCCCCTTGATCGAAGCCAATTCTGTGCTCGGGTTTGATCTAATATGATCTAGATCCATGATCATTCGAAGCCTACAAAATTATGTCCAAATTTAATGACAAAACATCTCAAATAAGCAAAGATTTGAATCCAATGTTAAAATAGAAGCAACTCATGGATCCTAATATAAATGCAAGCTTAAGCATATGAAAAGGATTCAAAACATGAATTTGAGAGTCTAAAATGATTAACAAAATAGTAATTATCAACTCCCCCACACTTGCTCTTGGGCGTCTCGCACTAGCTAACTAAACATGTACCTCCTAGATTATTCTCAATCATAGTTAGAAGCAATTGAAAAGAAATTACCTAGGGTTGTCAATTCCTAAAAATCTAAACCCAATGGACTAGTATCTTGTCCTTAGTCAACAACGTAGTATACTTCATCCTTCATGACTCATTGAGATGAACTAAACACACAAACCTCTCAAGGAAAATTTTGAAGTGGCTCTCTTCCAATGTTCTAAGTTTTGATGGAAGTGGAGCTCACTCAAACACAATCAAGGTTCTTGCACTACCATAAGCTTGCTTATGCTCTACTCTCCACCATCATTCTTGATTTGGATCCACACCTATAAAAGCTTATTCAAACAAGTTTAGGAGACATGTAATGATAAGAATGAAATAGAAGTTTAGAAAATGGAAAAGCTAAGAAAGTGGAAGACTTGGATACTAAAGAGTGTTGCTAAATGAACTTTGCCCTTCTTTCCCTCTTTTGATCGGTCTGGAGATCGGTCAGACCCTTTTTGATCGATCAAGAGATCGATCAGGCTCTTCCTTATCTTTCTGGCCTTCTTCTGATCGGTTTGGAGACCGATCAGTCACTGCTCTGATCATTCTGGACTGCCTTTGATCAGACTGAACTGCTACTGATCAGTCTGAGTGACCGATCAGGCACCTCCCTGATCAGTCTAGAGACCAATCAGGTTCTGATCAGTAGCTGAAAACTACAGAACTCTGAAACTATCTTCTGCCAAGGTTTTGCTTCTTTTCAATCGATACTACATCTCCAATCCAACTAGCTCCTTGTTTTCGTCTTCAAATACAGAAATCATCCAGCACTTGACTTCATGTTTTTCTTTTTTTTTCTGCTGCTATTCTATTTTTGATTGCAGCTCAGTTTTATTTTGTTTTTTTCTTATTCAATTTTCCTTTGTGCATTTGAGATGCTCCATGATTCCCTTTCCTTGTCTGTTAATCCATCGTCTAGACCTCATTTTACAACATCATTTGACCATCAATTCAATTTTTAAGTGAAAGAACTTGGTAGACTTGAAAAGATATCACTGGTAACTAACCCTTGTGAGCTCCCATTCCTTTCAATCATAATGAAAGTAATGTATCAGTAATTCTTGCAACTATTCTTTTTAGTAATCTTCGTAATTCAGTTGTTGTTCTGTTTAAACTGATTTCCTTTCAGCATCAACCCAATGGCCTGCCCTTTTCCATTTCTGCCTTCCACCTTTCTGCCACTTCACAGCTTCAACTTCCATTGTTTCTGAGATTATCTGATAAATCCAACTCTTGAAGTGTTAGTTTTAGTTGAAACTGATTCGTTGTGACTTGCTTGAAACTGAAACACCATTCCCTTCATCATTGATTCCACCTTGGCACATGGACTTAAGCAAATGCTTGGTCCTCCCCCACGCTTAAACTTAAACAATCCATAAATTTGCACCTTTTCATCTCCTTCGATTTTTTTTCTTCAAATTCAAAATTGCATCCCTGATATTTCTTCATTCCTTTCGATCCCTCAAAACAGGATTCCACTCATAATTCAACTAAAAAAAACTTCCAAAATACATCATTCCTTACCAAAACACTTCAAAACTCTAGCCACCTCCCCCACACTTAATCTTTTGTCCGTCTCGGGCAAAGTAACATCAAGAAATAATCCAAAGCAACCAAGTCCATGGAGAATATGGTTATGAACAGAAAAATAGGGAAAGGAAAATAGAATATAGAATAGATTAACAATCAATATCGCAAAAATTGATATGAAAAGGAGACAAAGTGATTCACCGCTATAAATGTGGTCCAATTATAGAAATATAGTTTTGAAAAAACCTAAGCAAGTTCTAGAGTACAATCACATGTGTGTATTTAAAAAATAAGGCCAAATCCTCTCTATGCAAAAAGAATTCATCTCAAGTCATCAATCTAGAGTCCATAACTAAGTAGTACTCAAGCATCCAAGAATTTTCATCCATTGGCTCAAATCCTAAGTTTTAACAACCAAATTTAATTTACTTTCAAAGGAATCTAAAATGATATAGAGAAAATCTAGAGGGATTCATTTATTCTAAATCATGCAAGAAATATGGTGCCAAAAAGGATAAAATGGTATCTACAATGACTTTTTATTCATTCTACACTACCTAAGCATTTATTAGCAAGAACTCAGTTTAAAAGAAAGATTTACTTCTAGAAAACATAAAATTGGTATATACAATGAAATAGAAATGCAAGAAAAAGAAAACTCCCCTTTAGGTTGGGTAGATAGCATCCTTGATGTCCAATCCATCCACATATAACTCCTTCACCTCTTCAAAGTATTTCTTGAGCCTATGGCCATTAACTCTCCAAACAAAACCATTAGCCTCATCCTTTATCTAAACAACACCATAAGGGAAAACATTAGTAACAAGAAATGGACCTTCCCATCTAGACCTCAACTTACCTTTAATCAATTTGAGCTTTGATTTGTACAATAGAACCTTGTCACCAATTTGGAACTCTTTCTTCACTATATGTTTATCATGAAAATTCTTTGTCTTCTCCTTGTAAATTCTTGAGTTTTCATATGCTTCTAGTCTTATCTCCTCATGTTCTTGAAGTTGAAGCTTCCTTTTTTCTCCCACTTTAGTAGCATCAAAATTGCAAGCTTTCACCGCCGAATAAGCTTTATGTTCTATCTCCATGGGTAGATGACAAGCTTTCCCATACACTAACCGGTAGGGAGGCATTCCAATGGGTGTCTTATATGTTGTCCGATAGGCCCATAATGCATCATCAAGTCTCTTACTCTAATCTTTCCTATTAGGCCCAACAGTCTTCTCCAAAATTGCTTTGATTTCTCTATTTGATATTTCGGCTTGTCCATTAGTTTGGGGATGGTAGGAAGTAGAAACTTTGTGCACAACCCTATACTTGTTAAGTAGAGCCTTCATGTGTTTGTTGCAAAAATGAGAACCTTGATCACTTATGATAGCCCTTGGATTTCCAAACCTACAAAAAATGTGTGACCTAACAAAACTAACAACAATACAAGAATCATTAGTCCTGGAGGGAATGACCTCCACCCATTTGGAAACATAATCAACAACAAGTAAAATATACAAATATCCACAAGATGTAGGAAAATGTCCCATAAAGTCTATCCCCCATACATCAAAAATCTCACAAAAAGCATAGTTTGTTGGGGCATTTCATTTCTAGATCCTATGTTCCCTGTTCTCTGACATCTATCACAGTTTTTATAAAATAAGTAAGCATCATGAAATAATGTTGGTCAATACAATCCACACCCTAAAACTTTCCTAGCTGTTCTTTGTGGTCCAAAATGGCCCCCACAGGCTGATGAATGGCAAAATGTAAGAACTGAATAAAATTCATGATCAGGTATGCATCTTCTAATTATTTGATCACTACAAAATTTCCACAAGTAAGGATCATCCCACACATAGAATTTAGCATCACTCTTAAATTTATCTTTCTGAGCTTTAGTAAATTGTGTAGGAAAAACATGAGCTACTAAAAAGTTAACTAGATCTGCATACTAAGGCGACTCACCATATACCAATAAAAGGTGCTCATCTCTAAAATCAACATCAATAGTGGTAGGGTGTCCATCTCCCTCTATTCTGCTCAAATGATCTGCCACTAAGTTCTCCTTGCCACTCCTATCTCGAATTTCCAAGTCAAACTCTTGAAGTAGAAGCATCCATCTAATTAATTTGGGCTTTGCATCTGGCTTCTTTAGAAGGTACTTCAAGCCTGTATGATCAAAAAACATAATAATGTGAGACCATAACAAATATGATCTAAATCTGTCTAAAGCAAAAACAATAGCAAGGAGCACTTTTTCTCTGGTGGTGTAGTTAGCCTGGGCAGCATCTTGTTGGATCGAGTAAACACGATAGAGTGGGGGTAAATATCGTGAAAACGTTTTCGGATAAAACTAAGAGAATGCACAGCGGATTTAAAACAAAATTCACAGAGAACACAAGTACTTTTACTTGGTTCGGAGTCGCGGTCGGCTCCTACTCCATGGCCCATGGTCCATGACCGTTTACTGTGGACAATTCTATATTTGCGCAAAAGATTACATAGTTTGATATAAAATTATTGCAGTAATTAAACAAGTATGCTTCTCGTTACCTACGCCCGGTGTAGATTGTACTTTGGTGCAGAGGGTCGTCATTGGTTCTAGAATCTTGATATCGGAGTTTTCCGAAGCAGAGCGATTGAACGAAGAGCGTAGAGGCGTTGGAAGATTGATGTTCTGAAGCCTTGGGGTCGAGCCCCTTTTATAGTGCTCCTGGGGGCGCCCTGGACGCTGGGGGCGCCTGACACGTGCCTTCGGATCCGAGAAATCTCATCCGCAATTCGGTCAGCGCTTATCCCTCCAGAATCGGCCTCGGAGATGACGGGGGCGCCCGGGATGTTGGGGGCGCCCCGATTGACTTGGTCTACTGGCTTCGTGGCTGAGTTTGCTTCGATCACAGTTTTGGCTTGGACCCAGGGCGCTCGAGACATCCACGATGCCCGGGACCATCAGGGTGCCTAGCCCAGTATGTTAGTATTGTGAGAGAAGTGTCCTAAGGCAATCGTCTTATGAATGTAATCATTTTTTTAATAAATGAATATTCACTATTTGAGTATACATGCTTGTGTATTTGATTGAGATCTTGAACTCATTTACTGAATGTCCGCAATACAATTCACAACATGAGAGAATTTGTGATGAATTCACAACTAATGATTATCTCTATATGTGCAATTGTGAAGTATTGAAATTGTCCCTAGTCGATGAATTGATAAATACGGACACTATCAATTCTGTTGAGACTAGCATGGGTTATTTTCTAATCAGCTGATTCTCACTGGCTAGTGACATTGGGATGTCCGGAGATAAACATGAATGCTAGTTAAGGGAACTAGTTCATTGGAGTGACTGGCTGTAAAACTTCATATGGTAATCTACAAATAGATATGTCAATGAAGTTCTTACTGCAGCATAAGTGCGATGTTCCTTTGACTCGCGGTGTTCAAGTCATCTTGGTCATGGAGACTTATACTTTGACATCTTAAGCAAGCATCTCTAAGGAGGTGTGGACCCAGGATGGTTGGGTATAAGCCGAAGTGCCTGAAGATGTTTGAACAACCTACAAAAGATTCACCACTCCTTCCGAGGAGATGTATACCCAAGGCCTATCGTCGGATTGTTACTCGAAGCCTCTGGCCAGAGCATCACATGTTCAGAGTATGAATCTCTCAGAAACATGAGAGTAACTAGAATCCGTAGGACGAGAAAAATATTGCTTGGGCTATGTGTGACATAGTCAGCCTAGTGGGGACTGACACACATAGACCGTGTCCTGAACCAAGTGGGTATAAGATGGTGAAGGGAATGTGGCACGATTCATTATAGCTGCTGAAGGGTTTCAGAATAATTTCTGAGGTCAACCGTTGATCTTTCGATTAATTGGGGATCATGATGTACTACTAGGTGTCACTCATGATTGTTCTATAATTGGTTAATTATAGACGGCCAACATAAATCGAAAGCCTATTTAGTCACACGCACTACGAGTAATCCAAGGGATTTAAAATGAGTTGAAAATTAGATTTTTCGATCAAGAGAGATAAGTCGATTCTGAATTTTTTAGAGACGCATCGGAAGCATAAAATGACTAAGTCTTTTGAAGACTTATTGGATGAATTAAATGAGTTTAATTCGTATGGTATAGGCTTGGGTTTGGCCGGCCAAAGAGGGTCCCCACCCTCTTTGTTTGGCCGGCCACATTAAAAGGGGAGAACCAAATTGTTTGGTTCAAATTATAAAACAAACCGAGCGTGGTTTGTTTTATAAAATTATGTATAATATATATAAATTTTTATAAACCGAAGTTTGGTTTATAAAATCCATGGAAATTAAAATAAACTTTGAATAGTTTATTTTATTTTATAAAATCAATTATGAATTGATTTTTCCATGATATGAAAAATTTATATAATAAATTTCTTGTGAAAATTTATTCCATAATAAAAAGGGAGACATGGTTGTTTTTATTATAAATTAAATTATGATAAAAACTTGGCATGATGGAATAATTCATAGAAAAATTTATATGATAAATTTCTTATGAAAATTTATTCCATAAAAAGGAGACTTGGCGATTGAGAGGCTACTATATAAAGGAACCAAGGCAAGGCTTGGAGATTAATCTAAGAGATCTAGAAATAAGCCCTCTCTCTCTCTCCTTCTCTCCCTCTCCCTCCTCTAGTGCCGCCGGCCCTAAAAGGTGGACCCCTTTGTTGCCGTGAGCTTCATCCACCAAGCAGCTGCCGAAGAAGAAGAAGAAGCGGGCGCAACTCCTTCCTTCCTCCCGGAATCTTGATTCCGTTCTTCGTTTGCTAGTTAGTCTTCCCATCTCTCTCTTGGTATTCTTGTCGTGCCTTTGGAGAATCTAGTAGTTCTTGTCGGCACGAAACTCGTGGCTTTGCGAAGTCATCCCGAAGAAAACTCGACGTGGACGCGAATAGAGGCGGAGTTTCCAAGGGATGCTTATGGTTGGATCTAGTCCCTTCCTTCGAGTTACGCGAGGTACTAAGTAAATTAGTTTACTTTCTGCAAAATTTTAATATATGATCATGTCTACACAATATAAGGTTGCATGCTTAGATGTGTGGTTAAATAATTTAGGAAATTATTTATGCTAAATCTTCCACTGCACGTAATAAATTTTAAAATTACGAACCCGCATCCATGTCATCATGCACCCGGTCCCAACAGTGGTATCAGAGCCGGTTAGTGTTCGACATAATCATATAATTGTTTTGCGGAAAACTTTGTCATGATCTCAATTTTGGAAAATTTTTCAATTATGGAAACTTTCCAATTATGATAAATTTTAGATTTTAGAATTTCAAAGTTTGGAACTCCTCATGATATTTCGCAAACTTTTGAAATATCCTAGTTTCTGAAATTTTATGATAATTGTGAAAACTTCCCATTTTTGGAAACTTTCTAATTTTGAAAATTTCTATTTTGAAAATTTCCCAATTTTGGAAATATGTAAGTTTTCTTTGTACCAGAAACTTACAATTATTCTGAAAACCTATTATGGAAAGCTCACAATTTTGGGCACTTTCCTTCAAGAAAGTCTAGACAAATTTATGGATCATTAATTGACAATTAAATTCGAATTGATTTTAAATTATTAACAAAATTCTTTACTTTGGGGAGTGCCTCGGGGAGCCACCCAAATTAAAGTTAGTTGTTGTAATTTAATTTCCTATTTTGAATAAGAATTTTCAAGTTTAATTTGGCTACGCCTCGGGGAGAGGGCCAAATTAGATTTATGACAAATTTCTTTTCTTTGGGTATCTGAGCCTCGGGGAGCCACCCAAAAAAAATAATTTATTGTAATTAATTAGTCCAAAAATAAAATATGTGATCAAATCTTGGAAATTTTTGAGGTGATTCTCAAACGATAATTTCCTTATTTGATTTCTTATATATTATTGTCTCCAAAATTAATTAGGAAAATTGTTTCCTATAAAGTTTATTTCCTTAAATAAGATTTTCATGAATATAATATGTGGTTGAATTAAGGGAATCTGTCTCTTAATTTAATAAGATTTGATTTAGAGAAATCAAAGTCTTAAACATATTATTTCCGAAATTAATTATGATAATTTAGGAAATTGTTTCCCAAAACAATTCCTTAAATAAAGTATGAAATTAGAATTAGGAAATCCGGTTCCTAATTCAATTAATGAGACTTGATAAATTAAGTCACATACATACTTTATTAAGGAAATCATTAGTACATGAGATAATTATATGTCATCAATGTGCTTAGAAAGAAAAGGATGAGACCCAAAACCCCTTACAAAATATTAAGGCCAACACCTTCCATTAATATGGTCAGAACCGGAGTTTTGTTTCACGTTTGGGTTGATGGACACATCCATGCCCGGCTTGAACCTCAACATGTTCAAACCATGAAATTAGTTTATGATTAATATAGTTGGAGTCAGAGGTCAATCCTTAGTTTTTGTTGTTGGACACATCCAAGCCTGACTAAACGGTTGAATGAGCTCCAACCATATTAAAACTATTTCTTGATTAATGGGTCAGCCTTAAGCTTGGAGCATCGATTTGTTGTGCCACAGCCAAGGTCGATGTAAAGAGAGGTGCAGTTGGGTGCTATGTATATTGTTGCATACTTGTTAATGAGTTAACAACCCAATGATTTATGCAAACATTCAATTAGTTGATAGCATAAAGTGATAGTTACATATATGTGATATGTAATCGGTATAATTACCTACCTTCATAGCTAAGAATAACTTGATGGCCACAGCCATGGTTGTTCTTATCAATGGTCGGATATCAACCTATTTGGAGATATTCCTACGATCTCCCGAATTGATAAAAAGGGTTATTCAATTCGAAAAATAAATAGGATTTAATTAATGTATGTTGATGCATTCTTTATCATTCTTCTCACATAAGCTCCATTTGTATTTCTAGGATAATCACTTGATCATGTCTTCTCTGAATTTGCGTTCCATTTTGGACACCAATAAGCTGACTGGGCCAAACTTCATGGACTGGCTTCGAAACCTGAGGATAGTGCTCAAGGCAGAAAAGCTTGCTTATGTCCTTGAAGATCAACTTCCCAACCGTCCTCCTGAAAATGCAACTCCAGACCAGTTAGTGGCCTATCAGAAACATGTGACCGATTCTGAACTTGCGAGTTGCATCATGCTAGCCGCTATGGTACCTGAGCTACAAAAGCAGCATGAGTATATGGATGCTTATACCATCATCTTCCATCTTCATGAGCTGTTTGACGAGCAGGTGAGATCCGAAAGGTTCGAGGTCTCCAGACTCCTCTTCACCTCTATGATGCAGGAAGGCACTTCTGTCTCACAGTTTGTGTTGAAGATGTTGGGGTACATCGAGCGACTAAGCACACTCGGATTTGCAATGGATCATGAACTAAGTATTGACTTAATTCTGCATTGTTTGCCCAAAAGTTATTCACAATTTGTGATGAACTATCGGATGAACAAGCTGGAGACTACCATTCCTGAGTTGCTCAACCTGCTGAAGACTATAGAGCCTTCTGTGAAGCAGGATCAGAAGACGGTACTGTTAGTTGGTTCCTTAAAGAAAGGCTCTAAGAGGAAGGCCAAAGAACAGAATAAGGGAAAGAAGAAAAAGGCCAAAAAGGCTGAAAAGATCCCAAAAGGCACTTGCCATCACTGTGGAAAGGAGGGTCACTGGCGAAGAAACTGCAAGGTTTATCTTGAGTCCTTGAAGAAGAAGGCATCCGATGCCCCATCCTCTTCAGGTATCTTCGTTATTGAATGTCACTCTATTTCCTCAACCGCCTGGGTACTTGATACTGGGTGTAGCTCACATATATGTAATTACATACAGAGGCTAAGGAATAGAAGAAGACTCGTCAAGGGAGAAGCGAATTTGCGAGTTGGAAATGGAGCAAAGATTGTTGCTGTTGCCATCGAAACATATTTGCTAAAGCTCCCTACTGGACTTGTCTTAGAATTGGATAATTGTTATTTTGTTCCTTCGTTAATAAAGAGCATTGTATCTATTTCATGCTTGAATGAAAAGAGTTATCATTTAACTTTTAGTAACAATTATTGTTACATAGCTTTTAATGGTGTTCTTTATGGGACCGGAACTTTGTGCAATGGTATCTACATGTTAGATTTATCCGGTGACATTTTCAATATCGAAGTTAGCAACAAACATGCTCGAATAGATAATCAAATAGACTCCTATATGTGGCATTGTCGTCTTGGCCATATAAGTAAGAAACGCATGACCAAATTACACCGATGTGGAATTCTGGAATCATTTGAACCCGGTTCATTTGATCCATGCGAATCATGCTTAAAAGGAAAGATGGCCAAATTACCCTTTTCCGGAAAAGGTAATCCAGTGGGAGAATTGCTTGGTCTAATACATACTGATGTATGTGGACCAATGTCAACTCTTGCACAAGGAGGCTATAGCTACTTCATTACCTTTATCGATGATTACTCACGATTCGGGTATGTGTTCTTGATGAAACACAAATCTGAAGCTTTTGAGAAATTCAAAGAGTTCAGAAATGAAGTAGAGAAACAGCTTGGCAAATGTATTAAGATACTTCGATCCGATCGGGGTGGTGAATACTTGAGTCAAGAGTTTCAAGATTACCTTAGGGACAATGGGATATTGTCTCAATGGACTCCGCCGTATACACCACAACATAATGGTGTATCTGAGAGGCGTAACCAAACCTTGATGGACATGGTTAGATCTATGATGAATCATACAACTCTTCCAAAATCCATTTGGGGCTATGCGCTTAAGACAGCTGTTTACTTGCTAAACAGAGTCCCGACCAAGGTAGTCTCTACTACTCCATATGAGACGTGGAATAGTAAGAAACCTCACTTAACTCACCTTAAGATATGGGGTTGTCCTGCTTATGTGAAGCGGACTGTAACAGACAAATTGGATGCTAAGTCTGATAAATGTCTATTTATTGGATACCCTAAGGAAACAAAGGGTTACCAATTCTATCATCCCTTGGAACAAAAGGTGTTTGTTTCAAGGCATGCTGTATTTCTGGAAAAAGAATTTCTTTTACAAGAAAACAGTGGGAGTAGTATAGAACTTGAAGAAGTTCAAGAAACTCCAATAGACATTACAGAGACACCTAGTCTAGACCCACAACCAATAACTCATAATGATGAGCTATCGGTTGAACCTAAAACAACACCACTTCTTCGTAGATCTGATAGGACACATAATATTCCAGAGAGATACGGATTTCTCGTAAGTGAATCGAACGACGAACCTATCAGTTATGATGATGTTCTGAAAAGTTCAGAAAGGGACAAATGGCTTGAAGCCATGAAGTCGGAAATGGATTCCATGTACGAAAATCAAGTATGGGACTTGGTTAACCCACCTGAAGGGATTAAGCCCATAGGGTGCAAGTGGGTTTTCAAGAAGAAAACCGACATGGAAGGTAATGTTGTTACCTTTAATGCTAGACTAGTGGCAAAAGGATATCGTCAGAAATAAGGAATTGATTATGACGAAACCTATTCGCCAGTAGCTATGCTTAAATCCATTCGAATGCTCCTGGCCATAGCAGCTCATTATGATTATGAGATATGACAAATGGATGTGAAAACAACTTTCCTTAATGGAAACCTGCTTAAGGATGTATACATGATACAACCTGAAGGTTTCACATCGGTTAACAAAACTAAAATATGCAAGCTTCGGCGATCCATATATGGACTGAAGCAAGCATCTAGGAGCTGGAACATCCGTTTTGATGAGACAATCAAAGAGTTTGATTTCTCACAAAATCTTGACGAACCTTGTGTGTACAACAAGGTTAGTGGGAGTGCAGTCGTATTCCTAGTATTATATGTCGATGACATATTACTTATAGGAAACGATATATCAGTCATATAGTCGGTTAAAATTTGGTTGTCCAAAACTTTCTCCATGAAAGACCTGGGAGAAGCAACCTATATCCTTGGGATTAGAATCTATAGAGATAGATCAAAATGGTTGCTTGGTCTTTCACAGTCTACATATATAAACCGAGTGCTAAAAAGGTTTAGCATGTCGGAATCCAAGAAAGGTTACCTTCCCATCAGGCATGGGATCAACCTTTTAATGTCTATGTGTTCGTGCACAGAAGACGAGAGGATTTGCATGAATAAGATTCCTTATGCATCCGCGATAGGATCTATCATGTATGCTATATTATGTACTAGGCCCGATGTATCGTATGCTTTGAGCGTCACAAGCAGATACCAGTCTGATCCAGGAATGGATCATTGGGCGGCTGTCAAGACAATCCTTAAGTACTTAAGAAGAACTAAGGATGTGTTCCTAATATATGGAGAAGGTGATATGGTAATACGTGGGTATACAGATGCCTGTTTCCAGACAGATAAGGATGACTCCAAATCTCAGTCCGGATACGTATTTATCTTGAACGGAGGCGTAATAAGTTGGAAAAGTTCCAAACAAGACACCGTAGCGGATTCTACCACGGAAGCGGAATATATTGCAGCTTCGGAAGCAGCAAATGAAGCAGTCTGGATCAAGAAGTTTGTCTCAGAACTTAGTGTGGTTCCAACCATTGATGAAGCAGTGCCGGTTTACTGCGACAACAATGGAGCTTTTGCACAAGCAAAGGAACCAAGGTCTCATCAGCAATCCAAACATGTGCTTCGCCGCTATCATCTGATCAGAGAGATTATAAGTAGGAATGATATACAAATTGAGAAAATTCCCACTGAAAGGAATTTAGCGGATCCTTTAACTAAGGTCTTGTCTCAAAGTAAGTTTGAGGGTCATGTTAGAGCCTGTGGTATTGGATACCATAGCGATTGGCATTAGGCCAAGTGGGAGTTTGTTAGTATTGTGAGAGAAGTGTCCTATGGCAATCGCCTTATGATTGTAATCACTTATTTTAATAAATGAATATTCACTATTTGAGTATACATGCTTGTGTATTTGATTGAGATCTTGAACTCATTTACTGAATGTCCGCAATACAATTCACATGATGAGAGAATTTGTGATGAATTCACAACTAGTGATTATCTCTACATGTGCAATTGTGAAGTATTGAAATTGTCCCTAATCGATGAACTGATAAATACGGACACTATCAATTCTGTTGAGACTAGCATGGGTTATTTTCTAATCAGCTGATTCTCACTAGCTGGTGACATTGGGATGTCG
>JAGFNQ010002624.1:294534-335212 GCA_024364735.1 Boesenbergia rotunda | reverse complement strand
GATTTCCTTAATAAAGTATGTATGTGACTTAAGTTATCAAGTCTCATTAATTGAATTAGGAACCGGATTTCCTAATTCTAATTTCATACTTTATTAAAGGAATGTTTGGGAAACAATTTCCTAAATTGTCATAATCAATTCGGATATAATATGTTTAAGACTTTGATTTCTCTAAATCAAAACTTATTAAATTACGAGACAATTCCCTTAATTCAACCACATATTATTTTCGATGAAAATCTCAATTAAGAAACTCTATAGGAAACCATTTTCCTGAATTAATTTTGGAGACAACAATATGGAGTATCACCTCTTAAAGCATATTTATTCATGGATTTAATTAATTACAACATATCGTTTCTAAGGGTGGCTCCCCGAGGCTCAAATACCCAAAGAAAATAATTTATTGTAAATCCAATTGGACGGCTCCGAGCTCAATCCAAATCAAACATGACAATTTCAATTAAAATTGGGAAATTAAATTACAACAACTAGCTTTAAATTGGACGGCTCCCCGAGGCTCAATCCAAAATAAAGAATTTTGTTGTCAATTTAAAGACCAATTCAAATTTAATTGTCAATTAACTGTCCATGAATTTGTCTAGACATTCTTAAAAGAAAGTGCCCAAAATTGCGAGATTTCATAAATTGGTTTTCAGAATAATTGTAAGTTTCTGAACAAAGAAAACTAACATATTTCCAAAGTTAGAAAATTTCACAAATAGAAAATTTCCAAAATTGGAAAGTTTCCAAAGATGGGAAGTTTTCACAATTATTATAATATTTTTTAGAAACTAGGATATTTCAAAAGTTTGCGAAATTTCATGAGGACATCCAAACTTAGAAATTCCTAAATCTAAAATTTATTATAATTGGAAAGTTTCCATAATTAAAAATTTTTTTCCAAAATTGAGATTATGACAAAGTTTTCCGCAAAACAATTATATGATTACGTCGAACACTAACCTCGCTTTGATACCACTGTTGGGACCGGGTGCATGTCGACAAGGATACGTGTTCGTAAAATTTTAAATTTTTACGTGCAGCGGAAGAATTAGCATAAAATAATTTCCTAAATTATTTTAACCACGTATCTAGCATGCAACCTTATGATGTGTTGACATAATCATAAATTAAAACTTTACGGAAAAGTAAACTAATTTACATTATACCTCTCGTAACTCGAAGTAAGGGACGAGATACAACCGTAGCGTCCCTTGGAAGCTCCACCTCTATTCGCGTCCACGCCGAGTTCTCTTCGGGATGACTTCGCAAAGTCACGAGTTGTGCGCCGACGAGAACTACTAGATTCTCTATAGCCACAACAAGAAAGATCAAGAGAGGAAAGGGAAACTAACCACCAAGAAAACGGAATCGAATTCCGGGAAGAGAGGAGTCGCTATCCGCTTCTTCTTCTTCTTGTTTCGTTTCTCCTTCTTCTTGAAGCTCACGACAACCTTGCTTGGTGTTGATAGGGTGCACTGGCCCTAGCAAGGAAGGTGGGAGCCGGCCCTAATTCTCCAAGAAGGGTGCCGGCCCTAAGGGAAAGGAGAGGGAGAAGAGAATAAGAGAGAGGGAGAGAGGAAGTTACTAATCTCAATTAGTAATTCGTAATAAGGGCTTTCCTTTGGTTCCTTTATATAGTAGCAACTCCTTTGCTAAGTCTCCCTCTTAACGGAATTAACAGAATTAGTTATAAGAAATTTATCTTATAAATTCTCTTATTAATTATTCCGTTTAAGCCGAGTCTTATTATAACTAATTTATAATAAAACAAATTCTTCTTCTCTTTAATTATGGAATAAATTTATAAGAAATTTATAAACTTTCTTATTATGGAAAAATCAATTCATAATTGATTTTATAAAATTAAAATAAACCAATTCATGGATTATTTTAACTTCCATAAAAAGAATAAATTTCTACAAATTTATTTATATAAATTTCTTTATACAAATTTATTTATCCATAATTTATAAAATAAATCACACTAGATTTATTTTATTAATTAAACCAATTAAATTGGTTTTTCTCCCTTTAATGGCCGGCCAATACCAAGAGGGTGGACACCCTCTTTGGTCAGCCAAAAACAACCCGAACCGGTCGCGAATTAAACCCATTTAATTCGCCCAAAAAGCCTTCAAAAGACTCAGCCATTTTTAGCTTCCATTGCGCCTCTGATTAACTCAGATTCGACTTATTTCTCTTGATCGTAAAATCCAATTTTCAACTCGTTTTAAATCCCTCAGATTACTCGTAGTGCGTGTGACTAAATAGGCTTTCGATTTATGTTGGCCATCTATAATCAACCAATTATAGAACGATCATGAGTGGTACCTAGTAGTACATCATGATCCCCAATTAATCGAAAGATCAACGGTTTGACCTCAGAAGAAATTATTCTGAAACCCTTCAGCAGCTCTAATGAGTCGTGCCCCATTCCCTTCACCACCTTATACCCACTTGGTTCAGGACACGGTCTATGGTGTCAATCCCCACTAGGCTGACTACATCACACCTAGCCCAAGTAGTGTCTTTCTCGTCCTTTGGATTTCTAATTACTCTCATGTATTTAAGAGACTCGCACTCTAAACATGATATACTCTGGCCAGAGGTTTGAGTAACAATCCGACGATAGGCCTGGGTATACAACTCTCGCAAGGAGTGGTGAATCCTTTGTAGGCTGTTCAAACATCTTCGGGCACCTCGGCTTATACCCAATCATCCTGGGTCCACACCTCCTTGGAGATGCTTGCTTAAGATGTTAAAGTATAAGTCTCCATGACCAAGATGACTTGAACACCGCAAGTCAAAGGAACATCGCACTTAAGCCGCAGTAAGAACTTCATTGACATATCTACATGTAGATTCCCATATGAAGTCTTACAGCTAGTCACTCCAATGAACTAGTTCCCTTAACTAGCATCCATGTTTATCTCCGGACATCCCAATGTCACCAGCCAGTGAAAATCAGCTGATTAGAGAATAACCCATGCTAGTCTCAACAGAATTGATAGTGTCCGTTTTTATCAATTCATCGACTAGGGATAATTTACACAAGCTATAATATCGGGAGCAAAAGAAAGATCTACACATGGTATTTATTGATTTAGAAAAAGCTTATAATAGGGTACCAAGAGAAATTATATGGAGAATTCTAGAAAAGAGAGGCGTTAGCGTAACATATATTGACCTAATTAAAGATATGTATGAAAATGTAACGACTAGAGTGAAGACTTCAGGTGGATTGACTGAAGCATTTCCAATAAGGATAGGGTTACATCAAGGATCAGCTTTAAGTCCCTATCTTTTTACACTAATCATGGATGAACTCACTAGGCACATTCAAGATACAGTGCCATGGTGCATGTTGTTTGCAGATGATATTGTTTTGATAGATGAGACACGTGAAGGAGTAAATGCTAAACTAGAATCTTGGCGGGAAACTCTAGAAATGAAAGGTTTTAGGCTTAGTAGAGTAAAGACTGAATATATGGAATTTAAGTTTAGCAATGCTAGACGTAGTGAAACAATTGTTAAGATAGGAGATGATGAGTTGTCTAAAATCGAGAACTTTAAGTATTTAGGATCGTTCTTGCAAAGTGATGGAGGAATTGAGAGAGATGTCTTACATAGAATACAAGCAGGATGGTTGAAATGGAGATTAGCATCGGGTGTCTTATGTGATCGTAAAGTACCTCTAAAACTTAAAGGGAAGTTCTACAAAACGGCAGTTAGACCTGCTATGTTATATGGTGCTGAATGTTGGGCTATGACTCGAGCACATGAGCAAAAGATGAAAGTTGCAGAGATGAGGATGTTAAGGTGGATGTGTGGACATACGAGGATGGATAGAATAAGGAATGAGAGTATTAGAGAGAGAGTCGGAGTTGCATCTATTGAAGAAAAACTTCGGGAGACACGTTTGAGATGGTACGGACATGTACTTAGAAGACCAATAAATGCCCCTGTTAGACGATGTGAAACTATGATAAATACGCACATTAAAAGAGGGAGAGGAAGACCAAAAAAGACTTGGTTGGCAACAATAAAACAAGATAAATTTTATTTAAATCTAGATGATGATATAGTAGGGGATAGAACTCAATGGCGTAAAAGGATCCATATAGCCGACCCCACCTAGTGGGATAAGGCTTTGTTGTTGTTGTTGTTGTATCGACTAGGGATAATTTCAATACTTCACAATTGCACATTAGAGATAATCACTAGTTGTGATCCCATCACAAATTCTCTTATGCTGTGAGTTGTATTGCGGACATTCAGTAGATGAGTTTAAGATCCCAATCAAATACACAAAACATGTATACTCAAATAGTGAATTATCATTTATTAATATAAATGTTTACACCATAAGGCGATTGCCTTAGGACACTTCTCTCATATCACTAACATGCACACCACAAAAGGGAGAGAGGAACTCCCCCTTTGTCTAGTAGTGGCCGGCCACCAAGTGGTCGAGGAGAAGAGAAGAGAAGGAGAAGAAGGTGAAGTCCTTCCCCTTGCCGCCGTGACCTAGGAGAGAGAAGGGAGAGAGAGAGAGAGAGAGGAAGGGAAGAGGCTTAGGGTGGATGAATAATTAAATTCTTGGTTTCATGATACCATGGGGTATATATAGGGCTATGATAGGGACCATGAGGAGGAGTTGGGTCTTGGCCTACTAATGGGTCAAAACCCGATCCATTAATGAAGATCCATTCCACTAAAAGATCTCCATTGGACTACCTCACCAACCCCAATATTTACATATGGGTTCCACCTATTATGAGTACAATTCTCCCCGTGTTTAAGCTATCGAGTGCCCGTTGATTAATTTAAATTACTGACAATTTTAATTAATCAACCTCTAACTCCTTGACTAGTACCACTTATCCTTATCATCATGTTGGACCAAGTCCACCTGTAGGATTTAACATGATGAACTTTATGAGCTCATCAAGGGGGCATCATCATCCCGACTCACCAGGACACAGATTTCGTCTATAATCAACGGCACACTATGTGAATAATATTATTTCCCAACTTACCGGGCCTATTGATTTAGCAGAATAAATCTCGCCCATTGGTAAATCAAAGAAACAACTACTATGTACATGTGCCCGTTATTATATCGGGATTCAGAGCATGATCTTCTGTGTGTCACCACACACCATGTTATCTAAAATGCAAAGTATCAGACAGTTATGCACATACTATATAAACAGGCAACAATGTTATTGTGATTCTCTTTCAAAATGTAGATGTTCATAGAAAAACACAAGTCTTTTAGTATACATCCTAACAGTATTTGACTCCTCTTCCCCCCCAAGAGGAGAACCCATTTAGCCCAGGTTTCTCTCTTTGCTCATGAAGAAGAGGAGGACATTATTCCCCTCACCAAACATTACCGGAGGGCGACACTTGCCATTGCGGAGCTCAAGGATGAGGTCGAGCTGTCTGTCGGGGAGGTCCGCTCTCTTCGTCCCTAGCCCAGAGTTCCCAATTCCCATGGCAGTCCCAAAGGAAAAAGGGCGAGGTCGGAGTAGTCAGAATTCACGAGTGCTCGTCTGCACTGGAAGGTACAGGCGGCTAAGAAGGCCACCGCATTGGAACCCCAACACGTGCATTTTAAAGAGTGGTCAAAGGGGGGTCACCCTTCCGAGGAGGTATCCTCCAGCAATGACGACAGTGATCCAAGCTCCTATGTCCTACCCTTCTTAACGCCACGTCTCCTGCCCCTCGCCCCCCCCACCGCTCCGGAGCTACTTCCGGCATACCATCTCCGAGGAGCCGAGGGGGCATAAGGGAATGGACTGAAGAACACCTCGCTTCCCTCAGAGGGATGACTTCGGTTGGGGTGATCGCCGACCTATATGAGTTACTTTTGAAGGTATAATTTCCTTTATTCGTTCTTATTATTTTTATTCTCTTCTCTGACCCTTAATGTTTCTTATGGTAGGCTACTTCTGAGTGTCTTCTTTTGGGTCTTCGGATGCTTCTTGAGCAGGAAATGGAAGCCTTATGTCAGCATGCGACAGAACTAGAGGCGGAAATTTGTCAGGCTCATGAGGAAGGCCAGATGCAAGTGGATGTTAGCAGAGACCTACGAGTCAAATTGGATCACTGCCTGGACACCCTCTTGGCCTCTGAGTCATCTCTGCATAGTTCCCGACATCGGGAATACCTTCTGTCGGAGAGAGTGATAGCTCTCTCGGCAGAAGTGAGTCAACTGACTCAAGAGAGGGGATGACTCCAAGCTTGGGAGACAAAGCTGTTAGTGTTAGGATGTATACTAAAAACCTTGCTTTTATATAAACATCTACGTTTTGAAAGAGAATCACTGTTTGCATATTTATATTAGTTATTTATGTGCATATTGTCTAATACATTACATTATAGATAACATGGTATGTGGTATCACACAAAAGATCATGTTATCAGTCCCTTGTAAAGTATAAGTGGAGGCTCACAACCGAGATGAATTTGGACAAACCATCGGGATGGTTGTAGTGTAATTTGGTATTGGTTTATCTTGACCATAGAATTACACAAGTGTACTTTGTGTATATTGAGCAGGATCAAAATAGAGGTGATTCAATTTATGCTGACTTTATAAATGAATTAGACCTAAGTTATTATGGAGTACATGCTCTTAATCCCGATATAATAACGGGCATATGTACTTAATATTTATTTCATTGATTTACCAATGGGCGAGATTTATTTATTAAATTGATAAGCCTGGTAAGTTGGGAAATAATATTATTTACATGGTGTGCCGTTGATTATAGAAGGAAATCGTGTCCTGGTGAGTCGGGTTTATGATGTCCCTTGAGGAGCTCATAAAGTTCATCATGTTAAATCCTGCAGGTGGACTTGGTCCGGCATGATGATAAGGTTGAGTGGTACTACTCAAGGAGTTAGATGTTAATTAATTAAATTGCCAAAATTTAATTAATTAATAGACACTCGATATCTTAAACACGGGGAGTTCTTGCACTCATAATAGGTGGAGCCCATATTTAAATATGGGGGTTGGTGAGGTAGATCAATGATGATCCTCTAGTGGAATGGATCATCATTAATGGATCGGGCCTTGATCCATTGGGTGGCCAAGACCTAACTCCTCCTCATGGTCCCTATATCGATCGACAATTTTCGAAAAAATGAGAGCAATTACGCAGTGGAAAAATTGAATGCTAAAACTATTATTTTTTACATGGTTCGGAGTCGCGGTTGGCTCTACTCCAAGGCCTACGGTTCTTGACCATTTACGATCGACAATTCTATATTCCGAGAAAATAGTACAAGTTTGAAGTTTAATACATAATTAAAAAAATACAACAATTAAAACTTTATACCGATGACCGGAGAAGATTGAAGATCGGAGCCGCGGGTCGTCATTGCCGCTTGAGCCATGAGCACGGAGCGTTTAGAGTAGAGCGCTTGAAAGAAATCGTTGGAAGCAGTTGCATCTAGAAGCAAGGGGGTGAACCCCTATTTATACTAAGTCCTTGGGTGCTTGTGTTGAAGGGGGCGCCTGACACGTGGCCTTCCTTGCGTGAATCTCCATCCGCAAACTTGGCCAGCGCTTATCCCTTCAACCGGGGTGCCTGAGATGACTGGGGCGCCTGTATGAACATAGGCACCTCAGATGCTGACGTGGAGGCTTGCTTTGAGTGTGCTTGGAAGAACCCTTGTCTGGGGCGCCTGTCACCATATAGGCGCCTGACTCCATTCAGGAGCCTGGGAGCAGAAAACTTCACCCTTTGTTCCTGCAACCACAGTTAACAGCCTGAGCTATCTGTTGGATCGGAGAAATCGATAGAGGGGGGGTGAATATTGATAATAATCTTTCGGATAAAAACAGAGCAGTTACGCAGCTGAAAATAACAGAACACACACGAACACAAGTCGGTTTTACTTGGTTCGGAGTCGCGGTCGGCTCCTACTCCAAGGCCCACGGTCCTTGACCATTTACTTTGGGCAATTCTATAGTCGTGAAAAGGTTTTACAAATTGAGTACAAAAATAGAACTGAAAATGAACTTTACAAGACTTTTCGTTACCGACGCCCGAGGTGGATCAAATTTCAGAGTAGAGGGTCATCATCGGCGCTGGAATCTCGAAGTCGAAGCTGGTCGGAGCGTAGTGCTTGAACGAAAAGTCTTGGAGCGTTGAGAGCGATGTGTTGAAGCCTTGGGGGTGAACCCCCTTTTATAGCACCCATGGGGGCGCCTGTGTCGATGGGGACGCCTACACGTGGCCTTCCCTGCGCGATCTCTTATCCGTAGGCTCGGTCAGCGCTTATCCATCTTCACTGGGGCGCCTGAGCTGATGGGGGCACCCGTGACCTCACAGGCGCCTGAGCTGCCTTGGTCCAGAGGCTTCGCGGCAGTGGTTTAGTTTTTTCCTTTACACAGGGGTGCCCGTATCCATACGGGCGCCTCACTGGGGCTAGGCGCCCTTCCCTGCGCGATCTCTTATCCGCAGGCTCGGTCAGCGCTTATCTATCTTCACTGGGGTGCTTGAGCTGATGGGGGGCCCGTGACCTCACGGGCGCCTGAGCTGCCTTGGTCCAGAGGCTTCACGGCAGTGGTTTGGTTTTTGCCTTTACACAAGGGCGCCCATATCCATACAGGCGCCTCACTGGGGCTAGGCGCCCCACTCCATTGGGGCACCTGAGCTGCAAAAGCAATATTCATTCGTTCCCTGCAACCAATGTTAGTTCCAAAACACAACATGCAAATATGTTAGCTATTATTTACAGCCTTAGCTGTCTTGGTTCTGACTTTGGATCTCCCAAATGGAACCCTAGGTCGAACCGACGCCTATTGTTCCCTCGACTAGGAATGCGTCCTCACCTACTCCTATCAGGAGAGTTTACCTTTTGCCAACCGGCTCCTCCGGTTGGACTTTTGCCCAATCCACCTGACCAGGTCTTCGTGCCCAACTTCCGGTCAGGTCTTCTTGCCCAACATCCGGTCAGGTCTTCGGTGCCCAGCCTTTGCCAGGACTTCTTGCCCAGTCCTCGACCAGGACTTCTTTGCCCAACTTTGGTCAGGTCTTCTTGCCCAGTCCTTGACCAGGACTTCTTTCCCAGCCGTTTGCTAGGACTTCTTACCTAGTGCACCTAGGACTTTTCTTGAACACTTAGTACACTTGTTAGATCACATTACCAGCTTAACTTCTGAACCCTTTGCCATTTTCAAATCCTAGGTTTGACTTAGGTACTTCCTACACCAACACTATCTTGGTTCTGACTTTGGGCTTCTGAAATGAAACCCTAGGTCGAACCGACGCCTAGTGTTCCCTCCAATGGGGAACGCGTCCTCACCTACTCCTCTTAGGAGAGTTTACCTTTTTGCCAACCGGCTCCTCTAGTTGGACTTTTGTCCAATCCACCGGATCAGGTCTTCGTGCCCAGTCCGCGACCAGAACTTATTACCCAGCTTCACTCACCAGGTCTTCGGTGCCTAGCCCTCGACCAGGACTTATTGCCTAATTCCTTGAATTAGGACTTCATGCCCAGTCCGCGACCAGGACTTATTGCCCAACCCTTTGTCAGGACTTTGGTGCTCAGCCCGCAACCAGGACTTATTGCCCAATTCCTAGAATCAGGACTTCGTGCCTAGTGTACCTAGGACTTTTCTTGCACACTTGAGTAACATCGTTAGATCACAACCCTTGCAATTATCAAAACACAAGTTTGATCTTGGCGCTTCCGACATCAACAATCTCCCCCTTTTTGATTTATGTCAACCAGGTTCAAAAAGTTAAGTTTAAAACATTTAAAGTACACATAACAAGCATGTTTATTTTAAGGGTAAATATTTACTAAGCTCCCTCTAAAATAGAACTTCTCCCCCTGAAACTTTCAATGATATGCAGTTAAAAAAAACTAAGTATATAAATTTTGACCAAGTGTTTTTTGAAACAAACCAAAGCATTTGCACACTTACAATGATTTTTCACTTAAAAATTATTGTGCACTTTAAAAAACTTTCTGCACTTAGAAGATACTTTTTCACTTAGAAATGATTTGTAAAATCAGAATTTTACTTTAGAAAAATTTCCCCTTAACAAAATTTTGCAAAAACAATTTCACTTAAGCCAATTTTTTATAAAAATTTTCACTTAAAATTTTTTTTCACTTAACCAATTTTTGCAAAAAAAAATTTTACTTGAAAATTTTCACTTTTACCAATTTTTGCAAAAAAAAAAAAAATTACGTGAAAAATTTCCACTTAGCTAATTTTTGCAAAAAAAAATTTTACTTGAAAAATTTTCACTTAGAAAAAAAATTTTGTGCATTTCGAAAAGTATTTTACTTAAAAGATTTTGTGCACTTAAAAAGTATTGCTTAAAGAAACATTGTGCATTTCGAAAAATTTTGCTTTGAACCATGCACTTAGAAAAATTTGCTTAGAAACAAGCACTTAGAAAAATTTACTTAGAGACATGCACTTAAGAAAGTTTTGTTAAGAAAAATGCACTTGAAAGTTCAACTTTACTTTTTGAAAAAAGATTAAAATTTTGAAAATTTGAAAATTTTTACTCTTTTTTTCTCTCTCCCCGTTTGCCATATATCGAAAAACATTATAGAAAACTAATTGCCAATCAATTTTAAATCAGAGTTAGTAAAAAAATTTTAGGTACGTATTGAACCAACTTTAGTGAATTCAAGCAATAAAAAGGATCAAACCAATTAAACTGAACTTGTTCGGGTCCTATCTAATCCAGTTAGCTACATACTAACTGTTATATATCAGTAGCTTTCACTAGGGTTAGTCAAGTTTGTTAGATCGAGAAACACGATAGAGGGGGGGTGAATATTGTGGAAATGTTTCAGATAAGATTGAGAGAAATTACGCAGCGGAAATAAAAACAAACACACAAGAAGAACACAAGTACTTTTACTTGGTTCGGAGTCGCGGTCGGCTCCTACTCCAAGGCCCACGGTCCTTGACCGTTTACTGCGGGCAATTCTATATTTGCGCAAAAGATTACAGAGTTTGACATAGAATTATTTGCAGTAATTAAACAAGTATGCTTTTCGTTACCGACGCCCGGTGTAGATTGTACTTCGGAGCAGAGGGTCGTCGTCGGCGCTAGAATCTCGAGATCGGAGTTTACCGGAGCGGAGCGCTTGAATGAGAAGCGTAGAGGCGTTGGAAAGTTGATGTGCTGAAGACTTGGGGTAGAGCCCCTTTTATAGTGCTCCTGGGGGGGCCTGGACGTCGGGGGTGCCTGACACGTGCCTTCGGATCCGAGAAACCTCATCCGCAGCTCGGTCATCGCTTATCCCTCCAGAATCGGCCTCGGAGCTGACGGGGGCTCCCGAGACACTGGGGGCGCCCTGGTTGACATGGTCTGTGATGAACCCGAAATACTAGGTTAAGTTGTCACGAATGTGTGGGTTCATCAGATTTAGATTATGTTTATAAAATGCTGGAAACCCTTTTTGCAATCAAAATATGAAAACGTAGTAAAGGGGTCACAGGTCGTATTTTTCCTAGGGACTAGTTGACGTTGTTTGATTCGAACTTGTGTTTATATGTCGTTGATATTTTTGGGTTTCAAATCAAATTTGGGTTTGGATTGCAAGTAGAACTGGGAAAGGCAATGAAAATGAAGGAACTTAACTAATAAACTAAACAAATGATATCAAGTGATAACTCAACCCAAAGGACCACTTACTCCTCTAAAGCACTTCAGTAATTTTTGGAAAACGAATCTAATTCAAATGCAGAACAAATACCGATCAAAGGAATAAAAATAGTGCATGGAAATTTCCGCAAACAAGTAAGCTTAAACTAAAGCTAGCCACAAAATTTAGCAATCAAACTTAAAACAAACTCAACACAAGCTAATTATACATTCGGGAGCCAACCAATGCAGAGAGAATTAAGCAAAACCAAATATAATTCTAACTAAATTCAAGCATCAAAGAACACTCGAAATTTCATCTGTCTTGACACTAATCAATGTCGTAGCTCTATCTTGATACACAAGGAAAACTTGATACGTGAGGGAGATTGCTTGTGTGCCAAGATCTAATGTCAAATGCAGAGATTGTAGACTGACATTTCCGAAATAGACTGTTCAATTCAGCTGGGAATATGAGGCCTTAAGTAAAATGCTATGCATAACCTGTAAGAACTCAATGCTAGCTACTGATCAGTGAAGGACAAACCTACTGCAAAACTGGCACACAGGAAAGCAAGAAACTCTGCACAGAATTGAAATACAGTAGCAATTTTGGTGCGAAATCACTCAACACAACTAAAGATAAGTTCTTGAATCTAATATTCAGAATGGATGAACTTAGAATTGCAGAGATGAAGCTAACAAATTCAGACACAGCTGACTGAAAAACAAATTCAGAAACGCAGAAGAAAATTTGCAGAAAACAGAATCCGAATGCAGACATTCAGAATCAAGCAATTTCAGATCAGTTCTAAACAAATCGAATGCAGAAACAACAATCAAACTCAGACCTAAGGTACAAAATGGAACGTTTTAGAAAGGATCTCGAGGAACTAATGTTTACTATCACATACATCAGAACCTGTCGACCCATACTTGCCAAAATAAAAAGCTGGAGAATTGGGGTTTGATACGCACAAGCTGAACTTAAATTCAGAAATAAAACCGACTGACCAATAAACTCGAATCTAATACATTAACACACTAATTGTGATCTTCAATGGCAGGAATTAAACTAAACATAAACTGAATTGGGAATAAGTTGAGGAATTCAGAAACTAAAAGAAATCTGCAAAAACAGGGCTGATACGGACTGTTAACTTGATACGCAAGGATTTAAGCCGAAAGTAACTGAAATTAAAAGCAATTATCCACTAGAAAAGCTTCCTAAACTACTCGACTTGAAGGATATAAAACTAATTAAGCAGAAACAATTAGGAAACAAAATCTAAGAGCTGATACAGAAAATTCAGAAATGGGCAGAATTCAGAATTGAAACTATAGCTTAAGAACTGAAATTAACTAGCTAAACTACTCCTCAACCCTTCCCGAGCTCGAGAATTCCTTGTTCGTCACGCAAGGGCAAGCCAAGAACCCCTTCAGCTCCGCAAATCAGTGGAAACAGCTTCAATTGATCGATTTCTGCTCACTCTGCACGTGGCTGGAATTTCCAATCCAATCTACTCTATCTCAATTGGTGGGACTACGATGATGATTTGAGAATCATCTGAGCTCACCTGAGGACCTCTACAGACGGCTCAAACGATAGCAAGTGGCTCGCGGATGAGATTCAAGGGATTGGATTGAGGAACTGCCGAAACCCTCAAACAGCCCCTGTTCTGGCGCAAACTGAGCTGAATTCTCCACCGAAGCCAACTCCAATGATCCAAATCTAGATCTAGGGTTGAAATTGAGGTGTCGCGCCCCTTAGATGAAGAAAAACATGAAGAAAAATGAAGAACAGCTGAAGAAGAAATGTTGCGGCGAAGAAGACGCGACCAGGAGAAGCTGCGGCGCGTTTCTGATTAGGTACTTAGCATGGACGGTTCAGATTGATTTGAGGAAATCCAACGGCTGATCTTCATCCGATCTGACCCAAACTTTCCAGATGTTGATCAATGGTCAGGATCTGCCTCATGTAGCTCGGATCCTCCAGATTTACAACCGATGGTCCAGATCAACCTAATTTTTGAATGGACGATCTAGAGCCCTCCGAGCTTGATCCAACGGTTGAATGAGCTCTGATTGGGATGAAACCTTCAGATCATGATCAGAGTGCTTGATCAACCCTAACCCTAGCTTGGATTGCTTCAGATGGTCCCAATGGCTCAGATCTAGCCGCTTTTGAATCGGACGGCCCGGATTAATCCGAAGCTTGATAACTCGATCCGGGTCCACTTCCGACTCAAGTTTGACCCAGTGTGCCCTAGGTCCAGGATCCTTTCATGCCTACAAAAAATAGATCAAAAATTTAGTGGTCAAATAATCCAAATATGTGCAATTTTGCAATTAAGTCCAAAATAAGAGGAAGTCCTAAAACCTAGGGTAAAATCACAATTAAGCATGTAAAACATGGGTCAAACATGGATTTTAGCAATTAAAATAATCAACAAAATGGTACTTATCAGTCTGCTGGCTTCGTGGCTGATTTTGCTTCGATTCACATTTTGCTTTGACTCAGGGCGCCCGGGACCTCCAGGGCACCCTGCTCACTGCAGTTTTGAAGCAACTCTTGCTTCCTTGTTTTACCTTGACCTTGGGGGCACCCGGGACCTCCAGGGTGCCTTGCCCAGCTGTCTGCCCCTCTCCTTTGGGGCGTTTTGAGCTGCAGAAACACATTCCTTCGGTCCTGCATTCAAGGTTAGTTCCAAAACAGCAAAGCAAGAGTATTTAGATAATTTTTTACAGCCGTAGCTGTCTTGGTTATGACTTCGGGTCTCCCAAATGGAACCCTAGGTCGAACCGACGCCTACTGTTCCCTCGACGGGGAATGCGTTCTCACCTACTCCTCTCAGGAGAGTTTACCTTTTGCCAACCGGCTCCTCCGGTTGGACTTTTGCCTGATGCACCTGACCAGGTCTTCGTGCCCACCTTCCGAGCAGGTCTTCAGTGCCTAGCTCCTTGCCAGGGCTTCGTGCCCAGTCCTCGACCAGGACTTTGTGCTCACCTTCCGAGCAGGTCTTCATCCAGTCCTCGACCAGGACTTCGTGCCCAGTCCTCGACCAGGTCTTCAACTCCTAGCAACCCTTCGCTAGGTGCCTAGTAGTCCTTCGCCAGGTCTTCAATGCCTAGCAGCCCTTCGCTAGGTACCTAGCAGTCCTTCGCCAGGTCTTAGGGTTTCGATGCCTAGCAGCCCTTCGCTAGGTGCCCAGCAACTCTTCACCAGGACTTCGTGCCTAGATTAACTAGGACTTTCCTGCACACTTGAGTAACTTCGTTAGAACACAAATAGTACTTAACTTTGAATCCTTTGCCAATATCAAAATAAGATTCGATATGGTGCTTCCTGCACCAACAATCTCCCCCTTTTTGATTTATGGCAACATAATTCAAAGTTAAGTAAAAATTATAATAGATTAAGCAATAAGGTTAAGACCAATTAAATATAGCAATTTTGAACAGTATAAAGTCTATGACCAATGTAATTTTGAACAGAAATTTTTTTTCTCATACTCCCCCTGAATAATTGTGTTATAAAACACATCTCATACTCCCCCTAAATAATTGTGTTATAAAACACATAAAGCACTTAACTTTGACCTTTCCTCCCACTTTGACATATATCAAAAATATTCATGGGTGAACAAGATATCTAATAGGGATGCAGTTTTTGTAAAACTTCTAAGTGTTTCATGTTTTTGACAAAGTTTTTTTTTTCAAAAAATAGAGTTAAAGCGTATGCACCAAAAAAACTTTTTACACTTAAAAACTTTTGCAATCCTAAATTTTGTTAAAAAAACTTTTACTTACAAGGCTTTGTAAAAAGAATTTTACTAAAAAAGTTTACTTAGGCAATATTTTGAAGCCAAATTTCCCTTAAAAAATTCAACTTTGAGAATTGGGAAAAAATTTATTTACCAAAAAAATTTGCACAGTTAGAAAAATTTGCTTGGAAATACTTTGTACATTTTGAAAAATAAAATCTTTAAGAATTTTCTCGACAAATTTTTTACAAAAAAACATTTCTTAGAAACATTTACCAAAATTTTCAAAAAGTTTTTGCTCAGATAAATTTTGTTTACTAAGAAAAATTTTACTTAGGAAAAAAACATGCACTTAAAATTTTTTTGAAACACTTAGAAATACTTAGAAAATTTTGAAGCACTTTTTGAAACAGAGATAAAAATTAAAAAAAAAATTCCTTTCTCTCTTTCCTTTCTCTCCCCCTTATTGTGAAATTCTTCTTCTTATGTTTTTGACCATTTCTAAGATCAACTTTCTTTGAAAAGGGGAAAAAATTTAAGGAAGAATTTAATTTTCACTTTTTCTACTCTCCCCTTTGGCCATATATCAATAAAGAACTCTTGAAAAATATATTTTGAAAGATATTTAAAATTTGTGTATCAGAGCTTATGGGTTTTGAAAACATAAATATTTGAGTGAGAGAATAATGTCAAAAATTATGATAATTTCTGATGAAAACGGATGGCTAGAGAGGGGGGGGGGTGAATATAGCCAATCACTTTTATCTTTGGCAAGTAACAAGTTTCTGCACTTAATCTTATCAGTAGCACAGCGGAAGAAATAAAGCAACAGAGCAGTGCAGAAAACCAAAACAGAAACCGAAAACAAACAACCACAGCTAGCAAGATCGCTAACAAGGAGGGTTTACAAGGTTCGGGGATAACTTGCCCCTACTCCTTGGCGTGCCCATAAGGTGGGCGATCCCTTGATCGTCGGCAGATCAAGCCCCGGTTAGCACCGGATATAAAGCAACCTCCTTCTCGATGGAGAAACCTCTCCACAGCGTTTCAATCACAGATAAATGTTTAAGCTCAATGAAACAACAAGAAAGATCTTACTCAAGCACTCAGCAAGGATAAGAACACAGCAAGCTTCCCTGAGCTCCACCCAGTGGCGATCTAACGCAAGAACCCTTCTTCGTGTCTTCCCACTGTCGGACTCCAAGCTCCTTGTTCTCTCCTTCGAGCACTCAAGTAATGGATGATTGCTTCTCGATCGCTTGCTCAAAGTGATGAAGACTTCAAGAATACAGCAAGCAAGTTGTGGAGAACACAAGGCGCGGCAAGAACTCAGTTCAAAAAACTCTGCTTCCACGAAGCCTTCATCCACCCCTTTTGTTTCTCCACTCAGCATCAGGTGACAACATCCCCTGCAGCCTCTAGCTACCTCACTATCAACGCCAGCTACTACTGAACCCTCTCTGGTCTTCCTGAGATCCCCTCAGCCAAGCCCCAGTCGGCAACCCAGTCTGCAGTCCCAGCAGTTGCAACCTGAAATGGAGATTCGGACAAACCTGCTCCAAGGAAAGCCTCCATTCACTTCTCGTTGAGTGATTGAATCCTCCCCTGTCACCTGCAGCTTAATCAGAGTGTTAGAGCAGCGTATCACACAGTAAATCATGTATCAAATGTAAGTGGCAGTGAATCGGATACGGTCAGACGCGGTCAGAGCGTCTGATAGTGTAATTTGAATTAAAGTGATCGGTCACCGGGCCGATCCAGGGTCTGTGGGTCGGTCAGCAGACCGATCCAGTGCTTTGCTGGGGCTCCCAGCTTTCGCGGCCAATCAGGCCTGATCGGTCACCAGACCGATCAGAGTGAGGCCTGATCGGTCACCAGACCGATCAGGTGACTCCCTGACCGATCAGGCTCCAGCCTGATCGGCTGTAAGACGGAGTCCGCGACACTTGATCATTCTCCAGAATGATCTGTACAGTGATCTAGATCGGTCACGGGACCGATCAGAAGCATATCAGCAGGGGAACTCAACCTCACTGTTCGCTCCCTGATCGGTCACCAGACCGATCAGGAGCCAAGCAGTGGGTGAAACACACACTCCCTGATCGGTCACCGGACCGATCAGGAGCCGAACAGTAGGTTTCCAACCTCACTGTTCGCTTCCTGATCGGTCACCAGACCGATAAGTCATCACTGGATCGGTCACCAGACCGATCCATGAAGGAGCAGTGTGCCAAACTCCCTGATCGGTCTCCAGACCGATCCAGGGTACAAACCTAGCCCTCCAAGCTAGGATTTCATCCACCATAGCCCTCCAAGCTAAGGATTTTTCCATCTAACTCTCCAAGTTGGGAATTTGCACCTAACCCTCCAAGTTAGTACTTTTCACCTAGCCCTCTAAGCTAGGAATTTTCACCTAGCCCTCCATGCTAGGACTTTTCACCCAACCCTTCCGAGTTAGAACTTCATCCAACCTAGCCCTCCAAGCTAGGCACCCGACCCTCCAAGCCAGGACTTTTCACCTAATTCTCCAAGTTGGGACTTTGCACCTAACCCTCCAAGTTAGGACTTTTCACTTAGCCCTCCAAGCTAGGACTTTTCACCCAACCCTTCCGAATTAGGACTTTTCCAACACCTAGCCCTCCAAGCTAGGATTTTCTACACCTAACCCTCCAGGCTAGGATTTTCCATACCATGCCTAATCCTCGATCAGGGCTTAATCATAATCATCATAATCATTAACCTAAACTAAAATCGTTGTCAACACCAAAACAACAATCAGGGCCAGACTGCATCAACAATCTCCCCCTTTTTGTTGTTTGACAACCCGATTTTAAGTTTAGGGATTCTCAATCAGGTTCTCAACTTTAGAATCATAGGGGAATCAAGATCCTCCCCCTACAATATGATCAACCTAAACTTAACCAACCAACACTCTCCCCCTTTGTCGAACACCGAAAAGGGACTAGAGGGGCTGTTAAGTTTATACCATACTCCCCCTCAACCCTAGGGGTATCCCAAAACAACAATGATTTGAATTTGATAAGCATATGAATACATATGGCAAAAAGATATAGGCATGGCAAAACAGGCATATGTATCATACGTGCATGACATCAACAATAAGCATGAACATAGCATGGCATCAACAAG
Organism: Boesenbergia rotunda; assembly: GCA_024364735.1. NCBI lineage: Eukaryota > Viridiplantae > Streptophyta > Magnoliopsida > Zingiberales > Zingiberaceae > Boesenbergia > Boesenbergia rotunda. The sequence continues at coordinate 316,653 of JAGFNQ010002624.1, read as the reverse complement.
AAGCATAACAAAATAGGATAAAACATGCATCAACTTCATAAAGGTCAGGTCATAGAATATCCTAAGAAATAACACGATGCAAGTCACAGGCATCTAAATCCAGAGACGTGCGGCACAAGGCCACACTAAGCAAGGCAAAGGGGCATACAGCCCAACAGTCAAACAGACCAAACACGGTCAAGTACAGAAATCATGAGAAACAGCAGCAAACATCCAAGCTCAAACATCAGCGGGGGGGGGGGGGGTCATCATTGTGCATGAGGTCATCAATCGTGGCATCCGCAGACCCTGGTGTAGCACTGCCTGAAGGGGCATCCCCTGGAAATGTATGGTGGCGCCACTCTGCATACCAAGTCTGCTGCAACGCCTGGACCCCAGAGATAGTAGACTCTACGCCGGTCAAACGACGATCAAGGGAACGGAAGTCCGAGCGGGTCTCCTTTCGATGGATCTCCCTCAAATGAATGTCCTCCTGGAGGGTCCGATCTAGCTCGGAGAGCTTCCATCGTATGTCGGGGTCTGGCTCATCATCATACTCGGCGTCAGCAGCAGGAGCCTCATGAAATGCAGCAGCCTCGGGTGGTGCCTGAAAATGTGGTGCTCCCCCAGGAAGATCACCAAGTCCGCGCCCATCCTTCCACACCATGGCCCCATCGCGCTAACGAATGATAATACCAGATTTTGCAAAAGCCCGCCGACCCAACCGACAATCCTGTGTGACCATGGGCATAGTTTTGCCTTTGGTGACATCAACACCAACTGACATAAGCCAATCAGTGATGACATGACCAAAAGGCATATAAACCGTGCGACGGCTCGGCTCACGATAGGATAGGATAGACTGGAAGATGCTCTCCATGATATAAAAGTCCATCCGGCAATGCATACCATAGAGCATAAGGCAGTGGTAGGGGCGGATCTCGGCCAAAGGCTTAGAAGTGATAGGTAAGATGCAATTTGTGATTATCTTGAATAGAACGTAGTCAACTGGAGCAAGTCGTAGGGCTGCAAAGGTAGGAAACTCGAGACCCAACTCATCAAGCCCGGCGGGGCGAGGATGACCAAAGAAATGCTGATAGATGGAGTCAGGGGTAACATCGGAAAAAGGTGTCAATAAAGGATTAGGAAGCTCAGGGTAGATTGAATACAGATTCGGTGATCGGCGACCACCCAAATACTCTGCCAAGATCTCGTAGGAAAAGTCGAGGTTCCTCTTGGCGACTCGAGTGGTGAACTCGAAGCCTCCTTGAGGTCCTTGCTGAAGATTGTTATAGAATTTAGAGACGAGATCATAATTGATTGTTCTTTCGAGAGAGAGGAAAAAGCCAAGATTGTAATACATGACTATCTCCATGACCGATGGACAATGTTTAGTCAGGAAGGAGACATCTATTGATCGGCAAGGTAGCATTTTGAAGGTCCTTGCTTGAAAGGCTTGTTCACAGGCCGCATTTGGGAACCGGGAGCTAGAAGAAGGTTGTGGCCTTCTGGAAGGGGCAGAGGAAGAAGGGGTTTTCCCCCTCGAACTGCCCTCAGCAGCCTCCTTGCCCTTGGAAGATTTTCTAGATATTTGAATTGGTCATACACATAGTGTGAATCAAAAATTCACGAATTGATCATCCAAAGATAAGACCCAATCAGAGAATGTAATCGAGAGGTGAAATTGATTAGTGATAATACATGGCACAGATAGGTCACGGCCAAAAACAAGAGGGTCACGACACCACACCAAGAACAACAGACCACACTTGGTTATCTTCAAAATATAGTTTATGAACTATTTGAAAAGAAAAACGAAGCTAAAAACTTACTTAGGTGCCATTAGGGAGGTTCTTGAAGGTCTGAAGAGCAAGCAGGAGAAAAACCCGGCGCAAGAGAGAGATCGTAAGCCCCTTCAGCGAAAGAACGGTCGCAGGACGCAGGAAGAAGACAGAGCTTGGAGAAAACTCCTTAGCATCGCACACTCACGAGAGGGAAACGAGGGCACTGGGAAAAGCTCTCGCACAGGGTTGCACACAAGGGAGGTTTTTCGACGCTAGGGTTCGGCAATGGTAAGTTTCCGCAAAGTTAATCGGTTGGTGGATCGGTCCACCAACCAGAATTTAATGCGTCTAAACGGATCACCGTTCGATCTGATCGCCCCAGACCATCAGGCTCCAGCCTGATCGGGACTGAACCGAGTCTGATCGGTCGGGTGATCGATCAGGTACGCTCCTGATCGATCGGCCTGATCGATCAGTGAGAGATCAGTAGCTCGAGCGGCTTACTGTGATCCCCCTGATCGGTCCGTGGACCCGGTCCCAGCAGGGTGCCAGATCGGTCTGGGGACCGATCCAGGCTGGCTCAGTAATGTTGATCAGAATCTTGTAAATCACTGATGCCCCTCTGATCGGTCTGTGGACCGATCGTTACAGGATGGAGCCAGAATGGTCCGGGGACCGATCAGCCCTACTCCTATCGGTCGGGTGACCGATCAGGGTTCCTGAAACTCCCAGATTCGATCAGAAATTGTCAGTTTCAAATCACTACTCGATTTTCAAAGAGATATGGTGAAAGATATCGATCTGGAAGCCATCCCTCGTCCATAATTGATCCCCTAACAAGAATCAAAGGTCCTTATCGGTTCAACAATCACTTTGATCCATCCAAATGGATTCAAACTCAATCAACAATCATTCAAGCAATTTCAACTAAGTTGTAACAAATTCAGGTTTCCAATCAAGTTGCCTTGATTGGAATGTCCAAGTATGATCAATGGAGCCAAATACACATATGTTATGCATTGGTTTTCCCCATACTTGGTCACCGAAGTGATTATTATCTCGTCAACTCAATTTCTCAAGGGATGCAATGGACATTTTGAGAAATTGAGTTGATCCTAACATCTCACCCCATATCTAGCAAACAAAAACGTTTTGTTAAACCTTATAGTTTTGTGTGANAAAACCAATATTTTCAGCAATCCGATTCATATTTTCAGCAGAACCAACCTTTCAATCAGCCACCACAGCAATTTCAACCACAATTCCAGAATTTACAGCAAACAAATCAGTTCTTTCAGCCACAATTTCAGCAACCCTATCCACAAAATCATTCACCTTTTCAAGGAATTCAGCAAGGATACCAAGATATTTGAATTACCAGCAACCATATCAATTTCCACAGCAATTTCAGCCTTGCAACCAGAACTTTCAAGGCTATAATTCTCAGGAAGTTTAACCATCCTTTCAGCTACAAGTTCAACAATTTCAGCCTACTACTTCATCCTTTCAAGGTCAGTCAAGGCACTATGCTAACCAAGGAGGCTATGGGGGCTCAAGTGGAGGAAATGCGCAGCAACAACAAATGATGGAGATGCTACAACAAGTTTTACAACAACAACAGCAAGTTTTACAACAACAACAACAGCAACAAAGGACTGAGCCGGCCATACAAAACCTTGAGAGGCAAATGGGACAATTGGCTAGTGGGATAAATCAAAGTCAAGCTCAAGGATCAAGTCAACTACCTTCCCAAGCTGTTCCCAATCTGAAAGGGAACGTGAGTGCTATTACTTTGAGGAGTGGGAAGGTCACATCATCTCAAAATGGTCCAAGAGCTGAAATTTCCAAAAACAGGGCAGCACCTCCATTTCCAGCTCAAGACAGCCCTGAAACGATTTCAAATTTAGTTGGTTCCACCCCTAGTCCGTGCCCAACTCCTTCCTCAAGTAATCCTGCAATTTTGGTGGAAAACGGAGGAGAAATCAGTGCCGAGACTCAATTCACAGCAGCTACACCGCAGGGGACAGCAGTCCAAAATTCAGCCTCTCCACTTTCGGCCAAAGAAGATGAATTGAGGGTTCCCTTACCCTTTCCACAGCGGAAAACACAAACCAAAAGACAAGTGGAGGAGGAGAAAGCCAAGGAGTTCAATGAACTGGTAAAACTTTTCAGTAAAGTAGAGATTAATGTACCTTTGCTGACTATGATTAAACAGATTCCTAAGTATACAAAATTCCTGAAAGATCTCTGTGTTCACAAGAAAAAGCTTAAGGAAAATGAATTGGTCAGCCTGGGGAAAAAATATTTCAGCACTTATTCATGTCATACCTCAGAAGTGTGAAGACCCTGGAGTGTCTACTGTATCTTGTGAGATAGGAAGCACCATGTTCCATGACGCTATGCTTGATTTAGGAGCTTCCATTAATATGATGCCCAGGTCAGTCTTCCAGATGCTAGGCATAGGTCCTTTACAGCCCACTGGTGTGGTGATACAGCTAGCAGACAGGAGCCAGACCCATCTAGCTGGTATGATTGAAGATGTTTTGGTGAAGGTAAAGGACCTAATATTTCCTGTAGATTTTTATATCTTAGATATGGAGGGAGATTATCTTGCACACCGTTCTCCACTTATTTTAGGAAGACCATTTCTGAAGACTGCTAGAACTAAGATAGATGTTTATGCTGGTACGCTTTCCATGGAGATTGGAGACACGGTAGTTCAGTTCAGCATTTTTGACGCTATGAAGCATCCGAGAGAGGACCATTCCATTATGAGCATGGGTATTCTTAAAGAGTTGGAGGATACAGAGTTAGAGGCTGAGGGATTTCTACATGATTTTTCTGGAGGAGTTATTTATTCAGAGGAGGCTGAGGGAGTATTTACGGACGAGACTGAGGATATTTCAGAATACATTTCAGAGATGAGCACTTGATTGCAGTCCATGGTGAGACCCCGTGGTATGCAGACCTAGTTAATTTTCTAGTTGCACATGTTTTTCCCACTCACTTTTCTAAAGCTCAAATAGATAAACTTAAAAGTGATGAAAAGTTTTATGTGTGGGATGATCATTATCTATGGAAATTTTGTAATGATCAAATAATTAGGAGATGTGTACCAGATCATGAGTTTTCTTCTGTCCTTACATTTTGTCATTCATCAGCTTGTGGGGGGCATTTTGGACCCCAAAGAACTGCTAGAAAAGTGTTAGAATGTGGATTGTACTGGCCCACCCTTTTTCATGATTCATATGTCTTTTGTAAAAATTGTGATAGATGTCAGCGAACTGGGAACATAGGAGCGAGACATGAGATGCCCCAAAACATTATGCTTTACTGTGAGATTTTTGATGTTTGGGGAACAGATTTTATGGGACCTTTTCCTGCATCTTATGGTTATCTGTATATTTTACTTGCTGTGGATTATGTTTCAAAATGGGTGGAGGTCATTCCCTCCAAGACTGATGATTCTTCTGTTGTTTGTAGTTTTGTTAGGTCACACATTTTCTGCAGGTTTGGAATTCCAAGAGCCATAATTAGTGACCAAGGATCTCATTTTTGCAACAAACACATGAAGGCACTGCTGAGTAAATATGGGGTTGTACATAAAGTTTATACATCCTACCATCCCTAAACAAATGGACAGGCTGAAATTTCCAACAGAGAGATCAAATCAATTTTGGAGAAGATAGTTGGGCCCACTAGAAAAGATTAGAGCAAAAGATTAGATGATGCACTTTGGGCCTATAGAACGGCATTCAAGACTCCGATTGGCATGTCTCCCTACCGCTTGGTTTATGGCAAAGCTTATCACCTCCCCGTGGAAATAGAGCACAAAGCATATTGGGCGGTGAAGGCTTGTAATTTCGATGCTACCAAGGTGGGAGAAGAGAGGAAACTTCAACTCCAAGAACTTGAAGAAATTCGGCTAGAAGCATTTGAAAATTCAAGGATCTACAAGGAAAAGACCAAAAACTTCCATGACAAGCACATTTTGAAGAAAGACTTCCAAATTGGTGATAAGGTATTATTGTACAAATCAAAGCTCAAATTGATAATAGGTAAATTAAGGTCAAGGTGGGATGGTCCATTTATTGTAACTAACATTTTTCCCTATGGTGTTGTGGAAATTCAAGATGTATCTAATGATTTTATTTGGAAAGTCAATGGCCACCTGCTCAAAAGGTACTTTGAAGAACTAAAAGAGCTAGAGGTGGATGGTTTGGACATGAACGAAGCTATCTACCCAACTTAAGGGGAGTTCACTTTTTATACACCTACATTTCATTGTATATATCGTTTTCATGTTTCTAGGAGCAAAATTTTCTCTTTTTGAAGTGAGTAGTTGATAATAAATTCTTAGGCAACATAGAATGAATAAATAGACTTTGTAAATACCATGTTATTTCTTTTAGCACTTTTGTTCTTAGTGAATAAATGTATCCCTCTAGGTTATCTCCATAGCATTTTAGAGTCTTTTGAAAATAAATTAAATTTGGTTGTTAAAACTTTGGGTTTGAGCTCATGAATGAAATCTTGGATGCTTGAGTACTACTTGGTTTTAGATTCTTAATAGATGACTTGAGATGGATTATTTGTGCCTAGTGAGAATTAGCCTTATTTTTGTGACACACATATGTGATTGTACTCTAGAACTTGCTTAGGTTCTTTCAAAACCATATTTCAATGATTGGATCACATTTATAGAGGCTAATCAATTTGTTTACCTTTCCATATTAATTTTTGGCACTAATCATGTTCATTCTATTTTTCCTTCCTTATTCCTACTCTTAACCACACTTGTCTATGGACTTGTTTGTTTGGGATGTTTCTGTTGGAAACGAGATGGCTAGAGAGGGGGGGTGAATATAGCCAATCACTTTTCTCTTTGGCACTTCACAAGTTTCTGCAACTTAGAAGTCAATAGCACAGCGGAAAGAATAGAAAACAAGGTATGCAGAAAACTAACACACAAACAAACCAAACACAGCTAGCAAGATCGCTAACAAGGAGGATTTACAAGGTTCGGGGATAACTTGCCCCTACTCCTTGGCGTGCCCTTAAGGTGGGCCATCCCTTGATCGTCGGCTGATCAAGCCCCGGTTGGCACCGGATATAAAGCAACCTCCTTCTCGGTGGAGAAACCTCTCCACAGTGTTTCAATCACAGATAAATGTTTAAGCTCAATGAAACAACAAGAAGGATCTTACTCAAGCACTCAGCAAGGACAAGAACACAGCAAGCTTCCCTGAGCTCTACCCAGTGGCGATCTCACGCAAGAACCCTTCTTCGTGTCTTCCCACTGTCGGACTCCCAGCCCCTTGTTCTCTCCTTCAAGTACTCAAGTAGTGGATGATTGCTTCTTGATCGCTTGCTCAGAATGATGGAAACTTCAAGAACATAGCAAGCAGTTGTGGAGAACTCAAGGCGGCAAGAACTCAAAACACAGGCTGTAGAACACTGCTTCACCGAAGCTGTCTCTCGTCCCTTTTGTTTCTCCACTAAGCATCAAGTGACCTCATCTCCAGCAGCCTCCAGCTGCCTCACTGCCAACTCCAGCTACCACTGCACCCTTACTGAACTTCCTGAGCTCCCTCAGCCAAGCTTCAGTCAGCGGCTTCAGTCCTGCAGCTCCAGCCGTTGCAACCTGAGATGAGAAATGGACAAACCTGCTCCAAGGAAAGCCTCCATTGACTTCTCCTTGAGTGTTTGAATCCTCCCCTGTCACCTGTAGCTTAATCAGACTGTTAGAGCAGTATATCACACAGTAAATCAAAAACCAGAGGCAAACATCAGCGAATCGGATACGGTCAGACGCGATCAGAGCGTCTGACAGTGCAATTTGAATTAAATTGATCGGTCACCCGACCGATCAGAGCGACTCCTGATCAGTCACCAGACCGATCAGGCTAGGTCCAGACTGATCAGGCTTCGTCTTGATCGGTCCCCAACGCTCAATCAGAAATCGGGATTTCTTTGTGACTTCTCCTGGATCGATCACCAGACCGATCCCAGGTTGTGAATCGATCACCCGAACCATCCACCCCTTTCTTGGGCGATTTCTGAGCTTCGCAGTCCAGACCTCCTGATCGGTCACCAGACCGATCAGGAAGCCTCCTGATCGGTCACCAGACCGATCAGATCATGACCAGACCGATCAGACTCCGTCCTGATCGATCATAGTGAGGAACCTGCGACGCTTGATCGTTCTCTGGAACGATCTGCACAGTGATCCTAATCGGTCACCAGACCGATCAGGTGCAGATCAGTAGGGGAACTCAACCTCACTGGTTTGCTCCCTGATCGGTCACTAGACCGATCAGGAGCCAAGCAGTGGGTGAAACACGCACTCCCTGATCGGTCACCGGATCGATCAGGAACAGTACAGTAGGTTCCCAACCTCACTGTGTGCTCCCTGATCGGTCACCAGACCGGTCAGTCGTTGCTGGATCGGTCACCAGACCGATCCACAACAGGACAGCGTGCCAGCTTCCCTGACCGATCACCAGACCGATCCAGGGACTTAAACTTAGCCCTCCAAGCTAAGTTTTCATCCACCTTAGCCCTCCAAGCTAAGGATTTTTCACCTAACCCTCCAAGTTGGGAATTTGCACCTAACCCTCCAAGTTAGGACTTTTCACCTAGCCCTCCAAGCTAGGACTTTTCACCTAGCCCTCCAAGCTAGGACTTTTCACCTAACTCTTCCGGATTAGGACTTTCCAAACCTAGCCCTCCAAGCTAGGACCTGACCCTCCAAGCCAGGACTTTTTCACCTAATTCTCCAGGATGGGAATTTGCACCTAACCCTCCAAGTTAGGACTTTTCACCTAGCCCTCCAAGCTAGGACTTTTCACCCAACCTTTCCGAATTAGGACTTTTCCAACACCTAGCCTCCCAGACTAGGACTTTTCAACACCTAACCCTCCAGGTTAGGATTTTCCAACACCTAGCCTCCCAGGCTAGGATTTTCCATATCATGCCTGATCCCCGACCAGGACTTAATCATAATCATCAAAATCATAATCAACCTAAACTAAAATCGATGTCAACACCAAAACAACAATCAAGGCCAGACTGCATCAATAATCTCTCCCTTTTTGTTGTTTGACAATCCGATTTTAAGTTTAGGAATTCTCAATCAATTGCTCAACTTTAGAATCATAGGGGAATCCAGATCCTCCCCCTACAACATGATCATCCTAAACTTAACCAATCCACACTCTCCCCCTTTGTCGAACACCGAAAAGGGTATAGATGGGCTGTTATGTTTGAAACTAGCTCCCCCTCAACCCTAGGGGTATCCCAAATCAACAAAGATGTGATAGGTTTGTTGGATAATCGTACGAACACATGTGAAAAAAAATAGAGCAAGATACAGCAATCACATACATCATACGAACATGAAGTAACAACTCACAAAGCATGCCATAACATCAATATGTATCAAGTAAACATGGCATATGAAGCATGAACATGGCAATTTAGCAAACATGCAGATAAACCTCATATAATCAACATGGCATCAACAATAAGCATACTAAGAGTGGATAAGCATGTAATTCAAGGTCAGACAAGTCAAAGCATAAAACACGTAGCAAGATGCGTGTGGCACACGGCCACAATAGTCAAGTCAAGGGGCATACAGCCCAAAAGTCAAACAGGTCAAGTACACACATCATGAAAAAAAAACAGCAAACATCCGAGCTCAATGATCAGTAGGTGGGTCGTCATCGTGCATAAGGTCATCCATCGTCGCATCAGTAGGAGCAAAGGACCCTGGTGCAGTACTCGATGAAGGTGCACCTCCTGGAAATGTGTGGCTGCGCCACTCATCATACCATGTCTGCTGGAGGGTACGGGTCCCAGAGACGTCAGTCTCAATCGCTGTCAATCTGTGCTCAATAGAGCTGAACCGTGATCGGGTCTCCTCGCGGTAAGCCTCTCGCAAATGAAAATCCTGCTGGAAGGTCTGATCCATCTCCGCGATCTGCCAGCGAAGATCAGGCTCCGGCTCGTCGTCATACTCGTCGTCAGCAGGAGGAGCCTCGTGTGGTGCCTGAAAATGTGGTGCTCCGCCAGGCAGCTCACCAAGTCCGCGTCCATCCTTCCACACCAAGACCCCATCACGCTCACAAATGATAATACCCGACTTCGCAAAAGCTCGCCGACCCAACCGACAATCTTGTTTAACCATGGGCACGGTCCTGCCTTTGGTGACGTCAACACCAACTGACATAAGCCAATCAGTGATGATGTGACCAAAAGGCATATAAACCGTGCGACGACTCAGCTCACGGTAGGATAGGATAGACTGAAAAATGCTCTCCATGATATCAAAGTCCATCCGACAATGCATGCCGTAGAGCATGAGGCAGTGGTAGGGTCGGATCTCGGCCAACGGCTTTGAAGTAATGGGTAAGATGCAATTTGTGATGATCTTGAAAAGGACATAATCAGCTGGAGCAAGGTGGAGGGCTGCAAAAGTGGGGAAAACTGGACCCAATTCGTCAAGCCCGGCAGGGCGAGGATGACCAAAGAAGTGTTGATAGATAGAGTCGGGAGTAACATTTGCGAACGGGGCCAGCAGAGGATCAGGGAGCTCTGGATAAATCGAACAAAGGTTAGGTGATCGTCGACCACCTAAGTATTCGGCTAAAATCTCATAAGAAAAATCAAGGTTCATTTTCCCGACACGAGTAGTGAACTCGAAACCCCCTTGAGGACCTTGTTGCAGGTTGTTGTAGAATTCAGAGACTAGGTCGTAATTTATGGTCCGTACCAAGGAAAGAAGAAAATCCAGATTGTAGTAAGTGACAATCTCTATGACAGAGGGGCAGTACTCAGTTAGGAAGGGAACATCAATGGATCGACATGGTAAAAGTTTGAAGGGCCTTGCTTGAAAGGCCTGTTCACAGGCCGCATTCGGGAATTGGGAGTTAGAAGACGGCTGTGGCCTTCTGGAAGGGGTAGAGGAGGAAGGGGCTTTCCCCCTCGAGCTGCCCTCAGCAGCGTCCTTGCCCTTGGAAGATCTCCTAAGGAGTTGAATTGATTGTACAATCTGTTGGATCGGGTTGGACCGGCTAGAGGGGGGTGAATAGACGGGAAAAAATATTTTGAAAGTGGAGGCACTCGTCTTTAAAAAAAACTTGGTCGCAACTGAGAACGTTGCTTCCAAGGCAGTGGACGCTCAATAAAAAATCTCCTTGTGGCGGAGAAGCCTTACAAAAGTAGCACGCTAGACTTTTAGAGATTTTACAAGAATGAATAAAAATGAGTGTGTGAAAAGGTTGAAACTCTAAGCCTATTTATAGCCTAAGAGAATAAATCTGGATTGTTGATTGTTGAGGAATTTTCTCTTGGCCGTTGATCCATGGATGTATTCTGGATGGTTGATCTTGGATGGGATTAAATTGCATCCATTGGATCTGATTCAAGGATAAGGTTTTATCCTTTAAGATTTTATCATCTGCTTTAGACTTCGATGTTATCATCTTCAAGTAGAATCATCGGCAGCCTTTTAGTATCATTAATTGCTATCCCAACTGGTAACCATGACAATCTATCTTAGGTGAGGTCATGGGATCGAGTCTCCTTAGTAGCAATTAAAATTTTCTTTTTTCGAGCGCCTTGTTTGACATGGTCAAACAGACCAGTCTTTGGTTCTTCGTCTTCAGGGTGATTTCTGGCCAACCGGAGTTAGGCTCACCCGAACCCGACTCCAGCCTTTCGCCCCTCGAGCGTCCTTCCTCCCGGCTTCTCGTCCCTGGGACACCGCGCACGTCCTTCTTGCTCCACCGGCGTACTCTTCCGCAGCTTCCGCGTCCCTCGGATTGTACCGAGCCCGTCGGCTCACTTCCCCGCACAATCCTTCTCGTCCGCTACGTCTTACGCTCGACTTCCTCCGTACCTAAGCTCCTGCACACTTAGCAGAGGGATTAAACATACCAGGACCTAACTTAAACCGGTTGATCACATCAAAATCAACCAGAGGTACTTACAATCTCCCCCTTTTTGATGTGCATCAATTCGAGTTAAGTTAGGGTAATCAAAATAAAAAACATGCATAATGAGGTAAACAGTTTAAGTTTAAAAAAAACTTAAATTTCGAGCAAATTAAAATTCTACCCCTTAACTTAATACTATTCCTCCCCCTTTGATCACATCAAAAAAAATGAGAAAATATAATTAGGGAAGAAGAAAAATTTTGAGTGCGATAAAAAATATTCTAAGTTGCCATAACTTTTTCAAATTTTAAAATGGCATATTTTCTCAAAGTTAATTCCATTTTTTTTTAAAAAATGACTTAAAAAAAATAATTTGATAAAATCCACAGCTGATGAGGAGTTCCAAAAAAATCGGATCTAGTCAAAATATTTTTCTATCGAATATTAAAAAAATCATATTTCAATAAACAATTCATAAAAAATAAAAAATCTGAATATTTTTGTTAAAGTCGAATATGATGATATGAGTTTGGACAAAAATTTTGAGTTTTAAATTCGTTCATCAAGTCCAAAAATGACAAGCCAACACATAAGAGTTCTTGAAGAATAAATTTTAAAAAATTAGAAAAAATACTTCGAAAAATTAAAAAAAAACATTGTAATGAGTCTTTCCCCTAAACTCTTAATTTCAAATTTTAAAGAAAAAAATATTCAAAAAATTTTGAAAGAATTTCCAGTAGATAGACAGCATAATTGTGCAAAAAAATAAAGACATAACTTTTGTTAGAGAAACAAAATGCGCACATATATAATAACCAAAAAAAAGTTATTAGTTTAATACAAATTTAGGAACCCAAAATAAGTTCCTGTCTACCGGATTAATTAAAAACTTAGGTGGAATATAGCTTTTGGGCACCTTTTTAAATTGACCCTTATGATTTTTAAAATACCGATTTAAATTATCAGGAAAGCTATTTTTCTTTTGGCGTAAATAAGCAATATCGAGTTCAAATTTTTGTACTAAATTTTTCAAAATTTCAGATGAGGATATAAGTGTTAATTCATTTTTTAATTTTAAATTTTCTTTTTCTAATCTACAATTAGATTTGAGCAAAGCTTTAACTCCTGCATATAATTGATCATGAGGAAGAAAACAAACCTCACTTACCGGGTCGCTTTCGAAAAGTGAGGTTCCTCTTTCGTCGTCACTTTCTTCTAATGTCTCTCCCCCTTCATCAGTGCTCCCTTCTTGATGATTTGCCATCAGCGCAAGTCCCGCGTATTCTTGACCTTCCGACTCTTCTGACGAGGACTCATCGTCGAGTTGGATCTTCCTTGTGTTCAGTGCGGCGATGTCTGATTTCTTATTCTTTTCTTCATGCAATTCCAAGAATTTCTCCCAGAGCTCTTTTGCCGAGTTGTAATTCTCGATGCGGTTAACATCTTGCGCAGGAAGAACGGCTAGTAGATGAAATTCAGCTTTGCCATTTTCTTCAAAGTTTGATTTCTCCTTCTTGGTCCACGACTCTATTTCTTTATCCTTGCCGTTGTTGTCTTTAGGAACTGAAAACCCATTTTTCATAATTATTAGCAATTCAATATCAGTTTTAAAAAATACCTGCATTCGGCGCTTCCACATCGCGAACTCCCCCTCAAACTTCGGTGGGTAGATTACGGCTCCAACCATTTTCTTGAAATTGCTGCAGTCGGCGGTTAGTCCTTCTGCGGCGACCTTGGCTCTGATACCACTTGTTGGATCGGGTTGGACCGGCTAGAGGGGGGTGAATAGACGGAAAAAAAAATTATGAAAGTGGAGGCACTCGTCTTTAAAAAAAACTTGGTCGCAACTGAGAACGTTGCTTCCAAGGCAGTGGACGCTCAATAAAAAATCTCCTTGTGGCGGAGAAGCCTTACAAAAGTAACACGCTAGAATTTTAGAGATTTTACAAGAATAAATAAAAATGAGTGAGTGAAAAGGTTGAAACTCTAAGCCTATTTATAGCCTAAGAGAATAAATCTGGATTGTTGATTGTTGAGGAATTTTCTCTTGGCCGTTGATCCATGGATGTAATCTGGATGGTTGATCTTGGATGGGATTAAATTGCATCCATTGGATCTGATTCAAGGATAAGGTTTTATCCTTTAAGATTTTATCATCTGCTTTAGACTTCGATGTTATCATCTTCAAGTAGAATCATCGGCAGCCTTTTAGTATCATTAATTGCTATCCCAACTGGTAACCATGACAATCTATCTTAGGTGAGGTCATGGGATCGAGTCTCCTTAGTAGCAATTAAAATTTTCTTTTTTCGAGCGCCTTGTTTGACATGGTCAAACAGACCAGTCTTTGGTTCTTCGTCTTCAGGGTGATTTCTGGCCAACCGGAGTTAGGCTCACCCGAACCCGACTCCAGCCTTTCGCCCCTCGAGCGTCCTTCCTCCTGGCTTCTCGTCCCTCAACACCGCGCACGTCCTTCTCGCTCCACCGGCGTACTCTTCCGCAGCTTCCGCGTCCCTCGGATTGTACCGAGCCCGTCGGCTCACTTCCCCGCACAATCCTTCTCGTCCGCTACGTCTTACGCTCGACTTCCTCCGTACCTAAGCTCCTGCACACTTAGCAGAGGGATTAAACATACCAGGACCTAACTTAAACCGGTTGATCACATCAAAATCAACCAGAGGTACTTACACAATCATGATTGAATCAATTTGGCAAGGTGATCATAGACCAAATCAAGAATTGATCATGTAAGCGAACACCCAAACAAGAATTGATCAAGTTTGAGATAGAAAATGAGATGAATGATAGATTTCTTCATATGATCAAGTATGGAAAGAAGGTTCACGACAAGTGCAATAGGGTCACGGTACAACAGCAAGAACACGAACCAAAACATGGTTAGCTTCCAAAACATAGTTTATGAACTGTTTGGAAAGAAAACCGAAGCCAAACACTTACTTTGGTGCCATTGAAGAGATTCTTGAAGTTTTGAGGGGAAAGAGCTTGCGCAGAAGAAGCCTCGACGCAAGAGGAACTCGAAGCAAGTAGAGAACTTGCAGAGATCAGGGAGACGCCCGCAGAAACTTCGCACAAACTCGCTCGCACGGGAAGGAGGGAGACGCACTAACACTTTCGCTCACACAGGGTCGCGCAAGAAGGGTTTTCAGCGCTAGGGTTCGGGAGATGAAAGAGTTTCACGAAGTTAATCGGTTGGTGGATCGGTCCACCAACCAGAATTTAATGCGTCTGAACGGATCACGGTACGATCTGATCGCACCTAGACCAATCAGGCTACAGCCTGATCGGACTGAGCGGATCCTGAACTGTCGGGTGACCGATCAGGTGCGCTCCTGATCGGTCGGTTGACCGATCAGGACACAAACAGTAGGGTCCGGAGGAAAACTGCTGGGCTCCCTGATCGGTCTGTGGACCGATCACCATAGGGTGCCAGATCGGTTGGAGGACCGATCCAGGCTAGCTCAGTACACTTAGTCAAATTCCGGAAGGTCATGGCTTGCCTCGCCGATCGGTCTGTGGACCGATCACCACAGGAAGGAGCCAGATCGGTCCGAGGACCGATCAGCCCTATGCCTGATCGGTCCGGTGACCGATCAGGGTTCCTGATACGAACTGATACGAACTGAAATGTTCAGTTTCAGAATTTCTGAAACTTTCCAACGAGATCTGGTGAAATTTATCGAACTTGGACATGATCTCATGACTAAAATTGATCCCTGAACAAGGATCAAAGGTTCTTATGGGTTCAATAATCACTTTGACCCATCCAAATGGAGTCAAACTCAATCAACACTCAATCAAGCAAATTCAATCAACTTTTGATTCCAAATCCAAGTTTCCAATCAAGTTGCCTTGATTGGAATGTCCAAGTATAATCATGGAGCCAAATACACATATGTTATGCATTGGTTTTCCCCATACTTGGTCACCACCGTGATTATTATCTCGTCAACTTAATTTCTCAAGGGATGCAATGACATTTTGAGAAATTTAGTTGATCCTAACATCTCACCCCATATCTAGCAAACAAAAATGTTTTGTTAACCCTTACAGTTTGTGTGAGATGTCCCCAAAGTTACCCAATTGTTTCCCAACAATTTCGAAATAATCATGAAGGGTTTGATTACAAATAGAAAAACTATGAAGCGCGACACATTCCCAACTCCCGTCTTAGAAAACTAAATTCATTTTCGGGAAGTGGTTTAGTGAAAATGTCGGATAGGTTTGATTTGGACTCTACATGTGAGAGTACAATATCTCCCCTAGCTACATGATCCCTAATGAAGTGGTGTCTTACTTCAATGTGTTTGGTCCTAGAGTGATGGACTGGATTCTTGGTTAGGTTAATTGTGCTTATGTTATCACATAACACTTGCACACCCTTGTAACTCAATCCATAGTCCTCTAAAGTTTGTATCATCCACAACAATTGTGATACACTCTCTCCTATGGCGATATATTCTGCCTCGGTCGTGGAGAGAGCAACGCAATGTTGCTTCCGACTCGACCAACTCACTAAGGATGAACCTAATAATTGGCAACCCCCACTTGTGCTCTTTCGGTCCAACTTACATCCAGCGTAGTCGAAATCCGTATAGCCAATTAAATCAAAAGATTCGGTACGGGGGTACCATAGACCGACTCCAATTGTGCCTTTGAGATATCTCAAAATTCGCTTAACAACAATTAAATGAGATTCCTTGGCACAAACTTGATACCTAGCGCACATACTTACAGCAAATAGTATATCAGGTTGACTAGCTGTAAGGTATAACAAACTACCTATCATGCATCGATATTGAGTCAAATCAACGGGTTTACCACTCTCGTCATTGTCTAATCTTGTGTTTGTGGCCATGGGAGTGGTTACCTCTTTTGAATCACTCATATTGAATTTTCGAAGCATTTTTTGTGTATACTTTGATTGGTGCACATGGATACCATCGCGAGTTTGCTTGATTTCAAGTCCAAGGAAGAAAGTCAACTCTCCCACTAGACTCATTTCAAACTCACTCTCCATGTGTCCAATGAACTCATTTAAATAGCCCTTATTGTTAGAGCCACAAATTATGTCATCGACATATACTTGGGCCACAAATATATTGTCACCATCTCTTCGTAGAAATAGTGTAGGGTCTATTTGGCCTCTAACGAAGCCCTTCTCAATTAGGAATGTTGACAACCGCTCATACCAAGCTCGGGGTGCTTGTTTAAGGCCATAAAGTGCCTTTTTGAGCTTGAACACGTGGTTTGAAAATTCAGTACTCTCAAACCCCGGTGGTTGTTCAACATAGACCTCTTCTCGAATTAAACCATTTAGAAAGGCCGATTTAACGTCCATTTGATATAATTTGAAACCACGATGTGCTGCAAATGCTAGCATCAATCGGATGGATTCTAATCGTGCCACAGGAGCATAGGTCTCATCATAATCAAGGCCTTCAACTTGACTGTAGCCCTTGGCTACCAAGCGTGCCTTGTTTCTAATGATTTCTCCCTTATGGTTCAATTTGTTCTTAAAGACCCATTTGGTTCCAATAATGGAGGTCTTCTTGGGTCTAGGGACTAAGTCTCAAACTTGACTTCTCTCAAATTGACCTAGTTCATCTTGCATTGCAATGATCCAGTCGGGATCATTTAATGCTTCACTAATTTTCCTAGGTTCCATTTCGGAAATTAGGGCAACTTCATTAGCCTCATTTCGGAAGAATGATCTAGTTCTAACCCCCTGATGGATGTCTCCAACAATTTGGTCTTGGGGATGACTAGAGGCTATTCTAGTTTGCCTTGGTGTTGGTGGTGCTTCTTGAACGGGTTCACCAGACACAAGTTCAGCCTCAGGATCCGGCTGATCAATGGGTTGTCTAGGTTCACCGTCATCAGACTCATCACCATCAACAACACTTGGAGTTTCATTCAAACTTAGTCTCCTATGTTCGAGTTGAACTCCTTCTATATTTTCTGATTGATCACTTGATTTTGGAATTTCTTCAAAGACCACATCAGAAGACTCTTCAACTAATCTAGACTTCTTGTTATAGACTCGATAGGCTTTGCTAACGAGGGAGTACCCGACTAGTATCCCTTCATCAGCCTTTACCGTGAACTTTCCAAGGTGGTCCTTGGTGTTTAGAATGAACACCTTACAACCAAACACCCTAAGGTGTTTAACCGTAGGTGGTTTCCCAAACCAAAGTTCATGGGGAGTCTTTCCTAGAAACCTATGGATGAGGACTCGATTTTGCACATAACAAGCTGTATTTACAGCTTCTGCCCATAAGTAACTCGGGAGTGAGTACTCATTAAACATGCTTCGTGTGGCCTCTTGAAGCACACGGTTCTTCCTCTCTACAACACCATTTTGTTGTGGTGTTCTAGGAGTGGAGAACTCATGGTTATAACCTCTATCTTGACAAAACTCTAAAAACCTTTGATTTTGAAATTCACCTCCATGATCACTTCTAATTGTCTTAATGGTTGATGATTTCTCATTTTCAACTCTTCTACAAAAAGAAATGAAAACATCTAAGGTCTGGTCCTTATATTTTAAAAAGTAAGTCCATGTATATCTAGTGAAATCATCAATGATCACTAAGCAATATCTACTTCCTTTCAAAGATATGATGGTACTACAATCAAATAGATCCATATGAAGTAAATCTAATGCATTGGAAGTACTTACAGCGCTCTTACCTTTATGTGCAGATTTTGTTTGCTTACCCATTTGACATGCATCACAAAGTTTGCCTTTTTCAAACTTGATGCTCGGTAAGCCACGGACTAGTCCCTTGTTGGCCAACTTCCGGATGTTCTTCAAGTTCACATGAGCTAGCCTCAGGTGCCAAAGGGTGGACTCTTCTTCTTTTGACATGAAACACTTAGCAGAAACATTAGTAGCACTTTTAAATGAAACTTGATAAATATTGTCTACTCTTGTTCCTACTACTACTGTGTCCAAGGTGTCATTGTATCTAACTAGACATTGACTTGGTTGGAAATCAATTGTGTAACCCGTGTCACACAATTGACTCACACTTAGGAGATTAAATTTCATCCCCTTGACTAGAAGAACATTTGAAATTCTAAGACATTCGGATATTTGAATATCTCCTATCCCTATGACCTTAAGACTACCATTGTTACCAAATGATACATTACCTCTACTTTTCTTGTGAAGTGTGGTAAACAATGATCTATCCCCGGTCATGTGTTTGGAGCATCCACTATCAACGAACCATGTTGATAGATGCCCCTCAATCATAACCTACACAATTCAAAAAATAGAAGTTTTAGGTACCCAAACCTTGGGACCTAAAGCA
The DNA here is from genome assembly GCA_024364735.1 of Boesenbergia rotunda. NCBI lineage: Eukaryota > Viridiplantae > Streptophyta > Magnoliopsida > Zingiberales > Zingiberaceae > Boesenbergia > Boesenbergia rotunda. Next base: position 297,612 of record JAGFNQ010002624.1, on the reverse strand, counting down.
TCAACTAAACATGACTTAGGCACCCATGCTTTGACAACTTTCTTTTGAGTTTTGGGTGTCCTAGATTGTCTCATGTCAGTCCTAGACATGAGAGACACAAATGAGGGTTCCTTAGGGCGGTAACCAATACCAGCCCTATTGTAAACTGCCCTTTGGGCATTTAGGATCATATCTAGGGTCTTAGAGCTAGTTGAGAACTTCCCAAGAATATTCTTGAGCTTCTCAACCTCACTCTTCAATGATTGGTTTTCCTCTAGCAATTCATCATGCGAATCATTGACTTCCTCAACCTTAGAGGATTTCAAATTTACAATCTCATGTTTCAAAGATTTAATTTCATCTTCTAGCAATTCAACATGCAAATCATCAATGTTATCATCTCTAGAAGCCTTCAATTGATCAATTTCTAATTGCAATGCTTTAACTTTATTTTTGGACTTCTTAAGCATACTAGTTAAACATGCAATTGCTCTATAACACTTTTCAAGCTCGGGAGAAGTTACCTCTTCATCATCCGAGGATGATGAAGCCGCGTTTGAGGAGCTTGAAGATTCATCACTACCCTCCTCTCCAAGAGCCATGAGTGTCACTTGCCTTGTGCTCTTCTCCTCCTTCTCTTCATCGGATGAACTAGAGGACGACTCATCCCAAGTGACCTTCAATGTCTTCTTCTTCTTCTTCTTGGATTTCTCTTCTTTTCTTTTGGATTTTTCCTCCTTCTTCTTGAGTTTCGGACATTCACTCTTAAAATGTCCTTTCCTACCACACTCAAAGCAAGAGGCATTAGTCTTATCAAGTTTGGATTCACTAGTGTTACCTTTACCCTTGAAACGTCGATCCCTTCTCATCATCCTTCGCACGAAGTTCGCCATTTCGGATGAAGAGGAGTCACTGCCATCTTCTTCGAAATAGGACTCGGATTCGGAAGAGGATGAAGATGAAGAGACTTCCTTCTCCTTCTTCTTCTCCTTCTTCTTCTTGTTGGTTCGGTCCCCTGCAACTAAGGCAATCCCCTTCTCCTTGGGGCCTTTGTTAGCCATTTCATGCAATTCCATCTCACAAAATAAATCATCTAACTTTACAATAGATAAATCCTTCGATACTTTGTAGGCATCCACCATGGATGACCACTAAGCATTCCTTGGAAATGCTTTCAAAACATACCTCACAAGGTCGCGATTCTCGACCTTTTCATCAATTGAATGAAGTCCATTGAGGACTTCCTTGAACCGGCTATGGAGCTCACTTACCGACTCATTCTCCTTCATGGAGAGATTTTGAAGTTGATTGAGGAACAAGTCCCTCTTGGCAATTCTAGAGTCTCGGGTGCCTTCATGTAGCTCAATGAGTTTGTTCCACAAGTCCTTTGCACTTATGAAAGGACCAACCTTGATGAGTTAGTCTTTGTTCATTCCACATTGTAGAGTGACAACCGCCTTTGCGTCGGCTTCACTTTTTCATGTTTGTTCAGCAGTCCATCGTGAAGACTCAAGTTCTTTGCCTTCATCATCCTTAGGAGGGGTGAATCCCTCCTTCACCACGAACCAAGTATGGATATTCATCTTCAAGTAGTATTCCATCTTTGATCTCCAATACTGAAAATCGGCGCCATCAAAGAATGGAGGTCGGGTGGTAGAGAAGCCTTCTCTCAAAGCCATCTGATTGATAACTCTCGGATGTTAAGCCGTAAACAGAGCACCAAGTTCTGATACCACTTGTTGAAAACGAGATGGCTAGAGAGGGGGGTGAATATAGCCAATCACTTTTCTCTTTGGCACTTAACAAGTTTCTGCAACTTAGTAGTCAGTAGCACAGCGGAAAGAATAGAAAATAAGGTATGCAGAAAACTAACACACAAACAAACCAAACACAGCTAGCAAGATCGCTAACAAGGAGGATTTACAAGGTTCGGGGATAACATACCCCTACTCCTTGGCGTGCCCTTAAGGTGGGCGATCCCTTGATCGTCGGCTGATCAAGCCCCGGTTGGCACCGGATATAAAGCAACCTCCTTCTCGGTGGAGAAACCTCTCCACAGTGTTTCAATCACAGATAAATGTTTAAGCTCGATGAAACAACAAGAAGTATCTTACTCAAGCACTCAGCAAGGACAAGAACACAGCAAGCTTCCCTGAGCTCCACCCAGTGGCGATCTCACGCAAGAACCCTTCTTCGTGTCTTCCCACTGTCGGACTCCCAGCCCCTTGTTCTCTCCTTCTAGTACTCAAGTAGTGGATGATTGATTCTCGATCGCTTGTTCAGAATGATGGAAACTTCAAGAACACAGCAAGCAGTTGTGGAGAACTCAAGGCGTCAAGAACTCAAAACACAGGCTGTAGAACACTGCTTCACCGAAGCTGTCTCTCGTCCCTTTTGTTTCTCCACTAAGCATCAAGTGACCTCATCTCTAGCAGCCTCCAGCTGCCTCACTGCCAACGCCAGCTACAACTGCACCCTTACTGAACTTCCTGAGCTCCCTCAACCAAGCTTCAGTCAGCGGCTTCAGTCCTGCAGCTCCAGCCGTTGCAACCTGAGATGAGAAATGGACAAACCTGCTCCAAGGAAAGCCTCCATTGACATCTCCTTGAGTGTTTGAATCCTCCCCTGTCACCTGCAGCTTAATCAGACTGTTAGAGCAATATATCACACAGTAAATCAAAAACCAGAGGCAAACATCAGCGAATCGGATACGGTCAGACGCGATCAGAGCGTCTGACAGTGCAATTTGAATTAAAGTGATCGGTCACCCGACCGATCAGAGCGACTCCTGATCGGTCACCAAACCGATCAGGCTAGATCCAGACCGATCAGGCTCCGTCCTGATCGGTCCCCAACGCTCAATCAGAAATCGTGATTTCTTTGTGACTTCTCCTGGATCGATCACCAGACCGATCCCAGGTTGTGGATCGATCACCCGAACGATCCACCCCTTTCTTGGGCGATTTCTGAGCTTCGCAGTCCAGACCCTCCAAGTTAGGACTTTTAACCTAGCCCTCCAAGCTAGGACTTTTCACCTAGCCCTCCAAGCTAGGACTTTTCACCCAACTCTTCCGGATTAGGACTTTCCAAACCTAGCCC
>JAGFNQ010002624.1:275857-294524 GCA_024364735.1 Boesenbergia rotunda | reverse complement strand
CCAACGCCAGCTACAACTGCACCCTTACTGAACTTCCTGAGCTCCCTCAACCAAGCTTCAGTCAGCGGCTTCAGTCCTGCAGCTCCAGCCGTTGCAACCTGAGATGAGAAATGGACAAACCTGCTCCAAGGAAAGCCTCCATTGACATCTCCTTGAGTGTTTGAATCCTCCCCTGTCACCTGCAGCTTAATCAGACTGTTAGAGCAATATATCACACAGTAAATCAAAAACCAGAGGCAAACATCAGCGAATCGGATACGGTCAGACGCGATCAGAGCGTCTGACAGTGCAATTTGAATTAAAGTGATCGGTCACCCGACCGATCAGAGCGACTCCTGATCGGTCACCAAACCGATCAGGCTAGATCCAGACCGATCAGGCTCCGTCCTGATCGGTCCCCAACGCTCAATCAGAAATCGTGATTTCTTTGTGACTTCTCCTGGATCGATCACCAGACCGATCCCAGGTTGTGGATCGATCACCCGAACGATCCACCCCTTTCTTGGGCGATTTCTGAGCTTCGCAGTCCAGACCTACTACTGTTCGGTCACCAGACCGATCAGGAAGCCTCCTGATCGGTCACCAGACCGATCAGGCTCCGTCCTGATCGATCATAGAGAGGAACCTGCGACGCTTGATCGTTCTCTGGAACGATCTGCACAGTGATCCTGATCGGTTGCCAGACCGATCAGGTGCAGATCAGCAAGGGAACTCAACCTCACTGGTTTGCTCCCTGATCGGTCACCAGACCGATCAGGAGCTAAGCAGTGGGTGAAACACGCACTCCCTGATCGGTCACCGGATCGATCAGGAGCAGTACAGTAGGTTCCCAACCTCACTGTGTGCTCCCTGATCGGTCACCAGACCGGTCAGTCGTTGCTGGATCGGTCACCAGACCGATCCACAACAGGACAGCGTGCCAGCTTCCCTGACCGATCACCAGACCGATCCAGGGACTTAAACTTAGCCCTCCAAGCTAAGTTTCCATCCACCTTAGCCCTCCAAGCTAAGGATTTTTCACCTAACCCTCCAAGTTGGGAATTTGCACCTAACCCTCCAAGTTAGGACTTTTCACCTAGCCCTCCAAGCTAGGACTTTTCACCTAGCCCTCCAAGCTAGGACTTTTCACCCAACTCTTCCGGATTAGGACTTTCCAAACCTAGCCCTCCAAGCTAGGACCTGACCCTCCAAGCCAGGACTTTTTCACCTAATTCTCCAGGATGGGAATTTGCACCTAACCCTCCAAGTTAGGACTTTTCACCTAGCCCTCCAAGCTAGGACTTTTCACCCAACCTTTCCGAATTAGGACTTTTCCAACACCTAGCCTCCCAGACTAGGACTTTTCAAACCTAACCCTCCAGGTTAGGATTTTCCAACACTAGCCTCCAGACTAGGATTTTCCATATCATGCCTGATCCCCGACCAGGACTTAATCATAATCATCAAAATCATAATCAACCTAAACTAAAATCGATGTCAACACCAAAACAACAATCAAGGCCAGACTGCATCAACAATCTCCCCCTTTTTGTTGTTTGACAATCCGATTTTAGTTTAGGATTCTCAATCAATTGCTCAACTTTAGAATCATAGGGGAATCCAGATCCTCCCCTACAACATGATCATCCTAAACTTAACCAATCCACACTCTCCCCCTTTGTCGAACACCGAAAAGGGTCTAGACGGGCTGTTAAGTTTGAAACTAACTCCCCTCAACCCTAGGGGTATCCCAAATCAACAAAGATGTGATAGGTTTGTTAGATAATCGTACGAACACATGTGAAAAAAAAATAGAGCAAGATACAGCAATCACATGCATCATACGAACATGAAGTAACAACTCACAAAGCATGCCATAACATCCATATGTATCAAGTAAACATGGCATATGAAGCATGAACATGACAATTTAGCAAACATGCAGATAAACCTCATATAATCAACATAGCATCAACAATAAGCATACTAAGAGTAGATAAGCATGTAATTCAAGGTCAGACAAGTCAAAGCATAAAACAAGTAGCAAGATGCGTGTGGCACACGGCCACAATAGTCAAGTCAAGGGGCATACAGCCCAAAAGTCAAACAGGTCAAGTACACACATCATGAAAAAAAACAGCAAACATCCAAGCTCAATGATCAGCAGGTGGGTCGTCATCGTGCATAAGGTCATCCATCGTCGCATCAGTAGGAGCAAAGGACCCTGGTGCAGTACTCGATGAAGGTGCACCTCCTGGAAATGTGTGGCTGCGCCACTCATCATACCATGTCTGCTGGAGGGCACGGGTCCCAGAGACGTCAGTCTCAATCGCTGTCAATCTGTGCTCAATAGAGCTGAACCGTGATCGGGTCTCCTCGCGGTAAGCCTCTCGCAACTGAAAATCCTGCTGGAAGGTCTGATCCAGCTCCGCGATCTGCCAGCGAAGATCAGGCTCCGGCTCGTCGTCATACTCGTCGTCAGCAGGAGGAGCCTCGTGTGGTGCCTGAAAATGTGGTGCTCCGCCAGGCAGCTCACCAAGTCCGCGTCCATCCTTCCACACCAAGACCCCATCACGCTCACGAATGATAATACCCGACTTCGCAAAAGCTCGCCGACCCAACCGACAATCTTGTTTAACCATGGCACGGTCCTGCCTTTGGTGACGTCAACACCAACTGACATAAGCCAATCAGTGATGATGTGACCAAAAGGCATATAAACGTGCGACGACTCGGCTCACGGTAGGATAGGATAGACTGAAAAATGCTCTCCATGATATCAAAGTCCATCCGGCAATGCATGCCGTAGAGCATGAGGCAGTGGTAGGGTCGGATCTCGGCCAACGGCTTTGAAGTAATGGGTAAGATGCAATTTGTGATGATCTTGAAAAGGACATAATCAGCTGGAGCAAGGCGGAGGGCTGCAAAAGTGGGGAAAACTGGACCCAATTCGTCAAGCCCGGCAGGGCGAGGATGACCAAAGAAGTGCTGATAGATAGAGTCGGGAGTAACATCTGCGAACGGGGCCAGCAGAGGATCAGGGAGCTCTGGATAAATCGAATAGAGGTTAGGTGATCGTCGACCACCTAAGTATTCGGCTAAAATCTCATAAGAAAAATCAAGGTTCATTTTCCCGACACGAGTAGTGAACTCGAAACCCCCTTGAGGACCTTGTTGCAGGTTGTTGTAGAATTCAGAGACTAGGTCGTAATTTATGGTCCGTACCAAGGAAAGAAGAAAACCCAGATTGTAGTAAGTGACAATCTCCATGACAGAGGGGCAGTACTCAGTTAGGAAGGGAACATCAATGGATCGACATGGTAAAAGTTTGAAGGTCCTTGCTTGAAAGGCCTGTTCACAGGCCGCATTCGGGAATCGGGAGTTAGAAGACGGCTGTGGCCTTCTGGAAGGGGCAGAGGAGGAAGGGGCTTTCCCCCTCGAGCTGCCCTCAGCAGCGTCCTTGCCCTTGGAAGATCTCCTAAGGAGTTGAATTGATTGTACAATCATGATTGAATCAATTTGGCAAGGTGATCATAGACCAAATCAAGAATTGATCATGTAAGAGAACACCCAATCAGAGATAGAAAATGAGATGAATGATAGATTTGTTCATATGATCAAGTATGGAAAGAAGGTTCACGACAAGTGCAATAGGGTCACGGTACAACAGCAAGAACACGAACCAAAACATGGTTAGCTTCCAAAACATAGTTTATGAACTGTTTGAAAAGAAAACCGAAGCCAAACACTTACTTTGGTGCCATTGAAGAGATTCTTGAAGTTTTGAGGGGAAAGAGCTTGCGCAGAAGAAGCCTCGGCGCAAGAGGAACTCGAAGCAAGTAGAGAACTTGCAGAGATCAGGGAGACGCCCGCAGAAACTTCGCACAAACTCGCTCGCACGGGAAGGAGGGAGACGCACGAACACTCTCGCTCACACAGGGTCGCGCAAGAAGGGTTTTCGGCGCTAGGGTTCGGGAGATGAAAGAGTTTCGCGAAGTTAATCGGTTGGTGGATCGGTCCACCAACCAGAATTTAATGCGTCTGAACGGATCACCGTTCGATCTGATCGCACCTAGACCGATCAGGCTACAGCCTGATCGGACTGAGCGGATCCTGATCGGTCGGGTGACCGATCAGGTGCGCTCCTGATCGGTCGGTTGACCGATCAGGACACGAACAGTAGGGTCCGGAGGAAAACTGCTGGGCTCCCTGATCGGTCTGTGGACCGATCACCATAGGGTGCCAGATCGGTTCGAGGACCGATCCAGGCTAGCTCAGTACACTTAGTCAAATTCCGGAAGGTCACGGCTTGCCTCGCCGATCGGTCTGTGGACCGATCACCACAGGAAGGAGCCAGATCGGTCCGGGGACCGATCAGCCCTATGCCTGATCGGTCCGGTGACCGATCAGGGTTCCTGATACTCCCTGATACGAACTGAAATGTTCAGTTTCAGAATTTCTGAAACTTTCCAACGAGATCTGGTGAAATTTATCGAACTTGGACATGATCTCATGACTAAAATTGATCCCTGAACAAGGATCAAAGGTTCTTATGGGTTCAATAATCACTTTGACCCATCCAAATGGAGTCAAACTCAATCAACACTCAATCAAGCAAATTCAATCAAGTTTTGGTTCCAAATCCAAGTTTCCAATCAAGTTGCCTTGATTGGAATGTCCAAGTATGATCATGGAGCCAAATACACATATGTTATGCATTGGTTTTCCCCATACTTGGTCACCACCGTGATTATTATCTCGTCAACTTAATTTCTCAAGGGATGCAATGACATTTTGAGAAATTTAGTTGATCCTAACATCTCACCCATATCTAGCAAACAAAAATTTTTGTTAACCCTTATAGTTTGTGTGAGATGTCCCCAAAGTTACCCAATTGTTTCCCAACAATTTCGAAATAATCATGAAGGGTTTGATTACAAATAGAAAAACTATGAAGCGCGACACATTCCCAACTCCCGTCTTAGAAAACTAAATTCATTTTCGGGAAGTGGTTTAGTGAAAATGTCGGCTAGGTTTGATTTGGACTCTACATGTGAGAGTACAATATCTCCCCTAGCTACATGATCCCTAATGAAGTGGTGTCTTACTTCAATGTGTTTGGTCCTAGAGTGATGGACTGGATTCTTGGTTAGGTTAATTGTGCTTATGTTATCACATAACACTTGCACACCCTTGTAACTCAATCCATAGTCCTCTAAAGTATGTATCATCCACAACAATTGTGATACACTCTCTCCCATGGCGATATATTCTGCCTCGGTCGTGGAGAGAGCAACGCAATGTTGCTTCCGACTCGACCAACTCACTAAGGATGAACCTAAGAATTGGCAACCCCCACTTGTGCTCTTTCGGTCCAACTTACATCCAGCGTAGTCGGAATCCGTATAGCCAATTAAATCAAAAGATTCGGTACGGGGGTACCATAGACCGACTCCAATTGTGCCTTTGAGATATCTCAAAATTCGCTTAACAGCAATTAAATGAGATTCCTTGGCACAAACTTGATACCTAGCGCACATACCTACAGCAAATAGTATATCAGGTCGACTAGCTGTAAGGTATAACAAACTACCTATCATGCTTCGATATTGAGTCAAATCAACGGGTTTACCACTCTCGTCATTGTCTAATCTTGTGTTTGTGGCCATGGGAGTGGTTACCTCTTTTGAATCACTCATATTGAATTTTCGAAGCATTTCTTGTGTATACTTTGATTGGTGCACATGGATACCATCGCGAGTTTGCTTGATTTCAAGTCCAAGGAAGAAAGTCAACTCTCCCACTAGACTCATTTCAAACTCACTCTCCATGTGTCCAATGAACTCATTTAAATAGCCCTTATTGTTAGAGCCACAAATTATGTCATCGACATATACTTGGGCCACAAATATATTGTCACCATCTCTTCGTAGAAATAGTGTAGGGTCTATTTGGCCTCTAACGAAGCCCTTCTCAATTAGGAATGTTGACAACCTCTCATACCAAGCTCGGGGTGCTTGTTTAAGGCCATAAAGTGCCTTTTTGAGCTTAAACACGTGGTTTGGAAATTCGGTACTCTCAAACCCCGGTGACTGTTCAACATAGACCTCTTCTCGAATTAAACCATTTAGAAAGGCCGATTTAACGTCCATTTGATATAATTTGAAACCACGATGTACTGCAAATGCTAGCATCAATCGGATGGATTCTAATCGTGCCACAGGAGCATATGTCTCATCATAATCAAGGCCTTCAACTTGACTGTAGCCCTTGGCTACCAAGCGTGTCTTATTTCTAATGATTTCTCCCTTATGGTTCAATTTGTTCTTAAAGACCCATTTGGTTCCAATAATGGAGGTCTTCTTGGGTCTAGGGACTAAGTCCCAAACTTGACTTCTCTCAAATTGACCTAGTTCATCTTGCATTGCAATGATCCAGTCGGGATCATTTAATGCTTCACCAATTTTCCTAGGTTCCATTTCAGAAATTAGGGCAACTTCATTAGCCTCATTCCGGAAGAATGATCTAGTTCTAACCCCCTGATGGATGTCTCCAACAATTTGGTCTTGGGGATGACTAGAGGCTATTCTAGTTTGCCTTGGTGTTGGTGGTGCTTCTTGAACGGGTTCACCAGACACAAGTTCAGCCTCAGGATCCGGCTGATCAATGGGTTGTCTAGGTTCACCGTCATCAGACTCATCACCATCAACAACACTTGGAGTTTCATTCAAACTTAGTCTCCTAAGTTCGAGTTGAACTCCTTCTATATTTTCTGATTGATCACTTGATTTTGGAATTTCTTCAAAGACCACATCAGAAGACTCTTCAACTAATCTAGACTTCTTGTTATAGACTCGATAGACTTTGCTAACGAGGGAGTACCCGACTAGTATCCCTTCATCAGCCTTTGCCGTGAACTTTCCAAGGTGGTCCTTGGTGTTTAGAATGAACACCTTACAACCAAACACCCTAAGGTGTTTAACCGTAGGTGGTTTCCCAAACCAAAGTTAATGGGGAGTCTTCCTAGGAATCTATGGATAAGGACTCGATTTTGCACATAGCAAGCTGTATTTACAACTTCTGCCCATAAGTAACTCGGGAGTGAGTACTCATTAAGCATGCTTCGTGCGGCCTCTTGAAGCAAACGGTTCTTCCTCTCTACAACACCATTTTGTTGTGGTGTTCTAGGAGTGGAGAACTCATGCTTATAACCTCTATCTTGATAAAACTCTAAAAACCTTTGGTTTTGAAATTCACCTCCATGATCACTTCTAATTGTCTTAATGGTTGATGATTTCTCGTTTTCAACTCTTCTACAAAAAGAAATGAAAACATCTAAGGTCTGGTCCTTATATTTTAAAAAGTAAGTCCATATATATCTAGTGAAATCATCAATGATCACCAAGCAATATCTACTTCCATTCAAAGATATGATGGTACTACAATCAAATAGATCTATATAAAGTAAATCTAATGCATTGGAAGTACTTACAGCGCTCTTACCTTTATGTGCAGATTTTGTTTGCTTACCCATTTGACATGTATCACAAAGTTTGCCTTTTTCATACTTGATGCTCAGTAAGCCACGGACTAGTCCCTTGTTGGCCAACTTCCTGATGTTCTTCAAGTTCACATGAGCTAGCCTCTGGTGCCAAAGGGTGGACTCTTCTTCTTTTAACATGAAACACTTAGCAAAAACATTAGTAGCACTTTTAAATGAAACTTGATAAATATTGTCTACTCTTGTTCCTACTAGTACTGTGTCCAAGGTGTCATTGTGTCTAACTAGACATTGACTTGGTTGGAAATCAATTGTGTAACCCGTGTCACACAATTGACTCACACTTAGGAGATTAAATTTCATCCCCTTGACTAGAAGAACATTTGAAATTCTAAGACATTCGGATATTTGAATGTCTCCTATCTCTATGACCTTAAGACTACCATTGTTACCAAATGATACATTACCTCAACTTTTCTTGTGAAGTGTGGTAAATAATGATCCATCCCCGGTCATGTGTTTGGAGCATCCACTATCAACGAACCAAGTTGATAGATGCTCCCCCTCAATCATAACCTACACAATTCGAAAAATAGAAGTTTTAGGCACCCAAACCTTGGGACCTAAAGCATCAACTAAACATGACTTAGGCACCCATGCCTTGACAACTTTCTTTTGAGTTTTGGGTGTTCTAGATTGTCTCATGTCAGTCCTAGACATGAGAGACACAAATGAGGGTTCCTTAGGGCGGTAACCAATACCAGCCCTATTGTAAACTGCCCTTTGGGCATTTAGGATCATATCTAGGGTCTTAGAGCTAGTTGAGAACTTCCCAAGAATATTCTTGAGCTTCACAACCTCACTCTTCAATGATTGGTTTTCCTCTAGCAATTCATCATGCGAATCATTGACTTCCTCAACCTTAGAGGATTTCAAATTTACAATCTCATGTTTCAAAGATTTAATTTCATGCAAATCATCAATGTTATCATCTCTAGAAGCCTTCAATTGATCAATTTTTAATTGCAATGCTTTAACTTTATTTTTGGACTTCTTAAGCATACTAGTTAAACATGCAATTGCTCTATAACATTTTTCAAGCTCGGGAGAAGTTACCTCTTCATCATCTAAGGATGATGAAGCCGCGTTTGTGAAGCTTGAAGATTCATCACTACCCTCCTCTTCAAGAGCCATGAGTGCCACTTGCCTTGTGCTCTTCTCCTCCTTTTTCTTGTTGGTTCGGTCCCCTACAACTAAGGTAATCCCCTTCTCCTTGGGGCCTTTGTTAGCCATTTCATGCAATTCCATCTCACAAAATAAATCATCTAACTTTACAATAGATAAATCCTTGGATACTTTATATGCATCCACCATGGATGACCACAAAGTATTCCTTGGAAATGCTTTCAAAACATACCTCACAAGGTCGCGATTCTCGACCTTTTCATCAATTGAATGAAGTCCATTGAGGACTTCCTTGAACCGGCTATGGAGCTCACTTACCGACTCATTCTCCTTCATGGAGAGATTTTGAAGTTGATTGAGGAACAAGTCCCTCTTGGCAATTCTAGAGTCTCGGGTGCCTTCATGTAGCTCAATGAGTTTGTTCCACAAGTCCTTTGCACTTGTGAAATGACCAACCTTGATGAGTTGGTCTTTGTTCATGCCACATTGTAGAGTGACAACCGCCTTTGCGTCGGCTTCACTTTTTCGTGTTTGTTCAGCAGTCCGTCGAGAAGACTCAAGTTCTTTGCCTTCATCATCCTTAGGAGGGGTGAATCCCTCCTACACCGCGAACCAAGTATGGATATTCATCTTCAAGTAGTATTCCATCTTTGATCTCCAATACTGAAAATCGGCGCCATCAAAGAATGGAGGTCGGGTGGTGGAGAAGCCTTCTTTCAAAGCCATCTGATTGATAACTCTCGGATGTTAAGCCGTAAACAGAGCACCAAGCTCTGATACCACTTGTTGGAAACGAGATGGCTAGAGAGGGGGGGGGGTGAATATAGCCAATCACTTTTCTCTTTGGCACTTAACAAGTTTCTGCAACTTAGAAGTCAGTAGCACAGCGGAAAGAATAGAAAACAAGGTATGCAGAAAACTAACACACAAACAAACCAAACACAGCTAGCAAGATCGCTAACAAGGAGGATTTACAAGGTTCGGGGATAACTTGCCCCTACTCCTTGGCGTGCCCTTAAGGTGGGCGATCCTTTGATCGTCGGCAGATCAAGCCTCGGTTGGCACCGGATATAAAGCAACCTCCTTCTCGGTGGAGAAACCTCTTCACAGCGTTTCAATCACAGATAAATGTTTAAGCTCAATGAAATAACAAGAAGGATCTTACTCAAGCACTCATCAAAGACAAGAACACAGCAAACTTCCCTGAGCTCCACCCAGTGACAATCTCACGCAAGAACCCTTCTTCGTGTCTTCCCACTGTCGGACTCCCAGCCCCTTGTTCTCTCCTTCAAGTACTCAAGTAGTGGATGATTGCTTCTCGATCGCTTGCTCAGAATGATGGAAACTTCAAGAACACAGCAAGCAGTTGTGGAGAACTCAAGGCGGCAAGAACTCAAAACACAGGCTGTAGAACTCTGCTTCACCGAAGCTGTCTCTCGTCCCTTTTCTTTCTCCACTAAGCATCAAGTGACCTCATCTCCAGCAGCCTCTAGCTGCCTCACTGCCAACGCCAGCTACCACTGAACCCTTGCTGAACTTCCTAAGCTCCCTCAGCCAAGCTTCAGTCAGCGGCTTCAGTCCTGCAGTTCCAGCCGTTGCAACCTGAGATGAGAAATGGACAAACCTGCTCCAAGAAAAGCCTCCATTGACTTCTCCTTGAGTGTTTGAATCCTCCCCTGTCACCTGCAGCTTAATCAGACTGTTAGAGCAGTATATCATACAGTAAATCAAATACCAGAGGCAAACATCAGCGAATCGGATACGGTCAGACGCGATCAGAGCGTCTGATAGTGCAATTTGAATTAAAGTGATCGGTCACCTGACCGATCAGGGCGACTCCTGATCGGTCACCAGACCGATCAGGCTAGGTCCAGACCGATCAGGCTCCGTCCTGATCGGTCCTCAACGCTCAATCAGAAATCACGATTTCTTTTTGACTTCTCCTGGATCGATCACCAGACCGATCCCAGGTTGTGGATCGATCACCCGAACGATCCACCCATTTCTTGGGCGATTTCTGAGCTTCGCAGTCCAGACCTCCTGATTGGTCACCAGACCGATCAGGAAGCCTCCTGATCGGTTACCAGACCGATCAGATCATGACCAGACCGATCAGGCTCCGTCCTGATCGATCATAGAGAGGAACCTGCGACGCTTGATCGTTCTCTGGAACGATCTGCACAGTGATCCTGATCGGTCACCAGACCGATCAGGTGCAGATCAGTAGGGGAACTCAACCTCACTGGTTTGCTCCCTGATCGGTCACCAGACCGATCAGGATCCAAGCAGTGGGTGAAACACGCATTCCCTGATCGGTCACCGGATCGATCAGGAGCAGTACAGTAGGTTCCCAACCTCACTGTGTGCTCCCTGATCGGTCACCAGACCGGTCAGTCGTTGCTGGATCGGTCACCAGACCGATCCACAACATGACAGCGTGCCAGCTTCCCTGACTAATCACCAGACCGATCCAGGGACTTAAACTTAGCCCTCCAAGCTAAGTTTCCATCCACCTTAGCCCTCCAAGCTAAGGATTTTTCATCTAACCCTCCAAGTTGGGAATTTACACCTAACCCTCCAAGTTAGGACTTTTCACCTAGCCCTCCAAGCTAGGACTTTTCACCCAACTCTTTCGGATTAGGACTTTCCAAACCTAGCCCTCCAAGCTAGGACCTGACCCTCCAAGCCAGGACTTTTTCACCTAATTCTCCAGGATGGGAATTTGCACCTAACCCTCCAAGTTAGGACTTTTCACCTAGCCCTCCAAGCTAGGACTTTTCACCCAACCTTTCCGAATTAGGACTTTTCCAACACCTAGCCTCCCAGACTAGGACTTTTCAACACCTAACCCTCCAGGTTAGGATTTTCCAACACCTAGCCTCCCAGACTAGGATTTTCCATATCATGTCTGATCCCCGACCAGGACTTAATCAAAATCATCAAAATCATAATCAACCTAAACTAAAATCGATGTCAACACCAAAACAACAATCAAGGCCAGACTGCATCAACACTTAGTCCTCGCATGAAAAGCTGAATTTTTTGTCATTGCAATTGTCGCATTGTTATCACAAAAAATAATAGTCACATCTTTTTGTTCCTGGTGAAGATCTGCAAGTAATCTTCTAACCCAAACTGTTTGACATGCGGCTGAAGTTGCTGCTACATATTCTGCTTCTGAAGAGGATAAGGCAGTAGTAGCTTGCTTCTTTGAACTCCATGAAATTACTCCTGATCCAAGATTAAAAACACTAGCTAAGGTGCTCTTTCGATCATCCACTGAACTTGCCCAATCACTATCAGTGAAACCATAAAGATCAAATTTTGAAACTTTAGTGTACCAAATTCCATAATTCATCGTTCCGACAATATAGCGCAAAATCCTTTTAGCTGCTCCAAGATGATGCTTCGTAGGATTTTACATAAATCTGGAAATTACACCAACAGAAAAAGCAATATCAGGTCTAGTATGTGTTAAATAAATTAAACCTCCAACCAAACTTCTGAAATTTTTTTCATTAGCTTTCTCTGAACCATCTTCCTGTTGTAACTTCTCATTTACATTCATGGGCGTAGAAGTTGAATTGCAATTGAGTAAACTGAATCTTTTAAGAAGATCTGTCGCATACTTTTTTTGTGAGATAAAAATCCCATCAACTCCTTGCTTCACTTCAAGACCAAGAAAATAATACAATATTCTCATATCTGACATCTCAAATTTGTTCATCATATTAGATTTAAAATCAGCCAGCAGAAAATCAGACGAGCTCATATATATTATATCATCGACATAAAGACACACAATAAGATAATCATCTCTACCTTATTTCTTCACATAAAGAGTGGGTTCGTTTTTGCTTCTTGTGAAACCATGTTGTCGAAAATAACCATCAATTTTGCTATACCATGCACGTGAGGCTTCTTTTAACCCATAAAGTGCTTTTCTCAGTTTGTACACTTTTGTCTCTTTGCCTTCAATTATAAAGTCTTCCGGCTGAGCTACATACACTTCTTCTTGCAAGTCGCCATTCAAAAATGCAGACTTAACATCAAATTGATAAACAAGCCAATGTAATTGTGCAGCTAATGCTAAAATAATTCTCACAGTTTCAAATCTAGCAACTGGAGAGAAAGTTTCTTGGAAATCAATACCTTATTGTTGTGAATACCCTTTTGCAACCAGTCGAGCCTTATATTTTTGGATGGTTCCATCAGCATAGTATTTTGTTTTAAACACCCACTTGAGCCCAATTCACATTCTTGCCTTCAGGTAGATCCACCATTTCCCATGTTTCATTTTTATGGATTGCTAATAGCTCTTCATTCATTGCATTTCGTCATTCTTCCTTTGTGACTGCTTCTTCAAAAGTTGTAGGATCTATAACAAAGAGAGCAAATTGACATGATGCATAAATTTCTCTCAATGATCTGACCTTTGTTGGAGGTGATTCATCAGAAGACTCTTGTAAGGAGGATGAGCTGCTACTTGAATTTGATGGTGAAGAAGCTGGTGACACCAAAGGAGATGATTTAACACCTTCAGTTGTTGGGGTTCTATTCTCCACTAAAATAGGAACTTGACTCTCTTCTTCTTGTGGATTCCAATTCCAACTTGAATCTTCATCAAAATCTACATCTCTTCTTATAATCAATTTCCCAGTAAGAGGATTATACAACCGATATGTTTTTGATTGATTGCAATATCCAACAAATATGCATTTTTCAGATTTTTTCTCAAGTTTATGACGAAATTGAGGATTAATCAAAGCATATGCAATACAACCAAAAATTCTCAAGTGGTTTACCAATGGTTTTCTCCCTCGCCATGCTTCAAATGGTGTTTGATTCATAACCGCCCTTGTTGGAGAAATATTCAGTAGGTAAACTGCTGTTGCCACTGCTTCAGCCCAAAATATATTTGGAAGTATTTTGATATTCAGCAAACTTCTAGCCATCTCTACAACCGTTCGATTTTTTCGTTCGGCTACACCATTTTGCTCTGGTGTATAAGGTGCAGTTAATTCCCTGTGGATACCATGCTCATCACAAAATTTATTAAATTCTTTAGATAAAAATTCACCTCGTTGATATGTACGAAGAGTCTTTATTAAAGTACCATTCTGATTCTCCTCAAGTGCCTTGAATTTTCTGAAATTTTATTAAAGAACCATTCTGATTCTCCACAAGTGCCTTGAATTTTCTGACTTATCTGCTAGAAAATATACCCAACTCATTCGACTAAAATCATCAATAAACATTAAAAAATATTTACTACCTCTAAACGATGTAGTTCTCATAGGACCACATAAATCAGTGTGAATTAGCTCAAGAGTCAAGACATTCTGCTGCTCTCCATGATTGCCCACTTGGAAAAGGCTTACTTGCTTGTTTTCCAAGTACATATCCTTCACAAAAACCAAGAGAATTAATTTGGGGAAATTCACGAACCATACCTTTCTGATTTAAAAGCTGCATTCCTTTGATGTTGAGATGCCCATATCTCAAGTGCCACATCTTTGATGCATTTTCTTCATTAGCAATAAATGCTTGGTGTCTCACATTAGAGATCTTCAGCGGAAACATCTTATTTTCTGTCATTTGCACTTTAACAATAGACTGTCCAGTATCTTTGTCAGAAATAACACAAACTTCATTATCAAATAAAATTGCATAGCCGCTTATCATTCATTGTCCAACACTTAACAAATTATGTGCTAAGTTAGGAACAAAATAGACATTGTAAAGTAATTTAACTTTACCATCACTAGTCTCCACAACAATAATACCTTTGCCTTCGACTTGTATCTGATTATTATCTCCAAGTCTTACCAACATCTTCTGTGACTAATTAAGTTCTTTAAATAATGACTTATTGCCTGCCATATGATTTGAACATCGACTGTCCAAAAATCAAATATCATTTTGAACTTCGTTAGAATGAGAATGAACTATAAATAACTTACTTTCCTCATTTTCTTCTTTAACATAATTTGCTTGTGAACTATTTCTGCAATTTACCTTTATATGCCCAAATTTTCCACAACCATAACACTGAATGGAATTTTTATTCCATTTTTGATTTCCTTTGAATTGTCTCTCTTCTCCATTAAAATTACATCTTCCTTTGCCACGTCCTCTACCACGATAATAGAAAACCCTGACATCCATGTGATATAAGCTTCTGGGCTTGAATTGCAGAGATAATAGAAATCCCATCATCTCTAGTGCCAATGAATTCCCACGAGGGTTGGTTCGGAGGCCGAAACATTACCACCCTCGCTTGGCAATCAACTGTGGCATGATAAGCTGCCAGTGAGTCCATGCCCAGAATGATATCAAATTCTACCATCTCGAGAACTGACAAATCCACGGTGAGGGTATATTTGCCGAAGTCCAATGGACACGCCTTGACTTCCTGCGTAATATCTAATACCTCACCGGATGGTAAAGACACTGATAAACGTTGTGATCTAAAGGTAGGCAATCTACTAATTTTTCCCATAAATAGTCGTGATATGAAAGAATTAGAACTACCAGTATCAACAAGTAATTCAGCAGGAAATGCATAAACCGAAATCATACCACGAAAGACCGATCCATCGGCCCGCTGTGCCTCCTCTCTAGTGACTGCATAGACTCGGCCTGTCTCTGTAGCTGAAGGTGGCAACGCTAAAATCGGCTGCGGCTGAGCAGATGAAGGTCCAGCAGTCTGATGGGGCTGATATCCAGAAGGCCCAACCGACTGCTAAGACTGATAACCATAAGCTCCAGCCGACGGCTGATGCTGATAAACTGGAGGCTGGTATGCTGGACGTGGCTGCTGATAATACGATCCTGTCCCAGAATATTGAGACCCCACTGGTGAGGAGTACTCATGCCCAGGCATACCATACATCTGGGCTGGTGGTGAAATTGCCTGCTGACGTCCTGCCTGCTGCGGTCGGAATGAAGTCTGAGTATAACGGCCGCCTCGATATGGCCTGTGCGGTCCTGACCGTCCACCCCGAGGAGTAAATGCTGGAGACTTATGCTGCGCTTTCAATGGACAGCCTCGACTCTCATAACCCGGTAGTTTACAATAGAAACAAATAGGGTGCTCGTGGGGACAATCTGGTCTACCGTGGTCCTTAGAACCACACTGCATACAACGAGTCGCACCAGTATTAAACCTCCGAGTCTGCTGAGAACCCTGTGACGATCCTGCTGAAAACCGTCCAAACTTCTGGGGTCGAGACTGAGGTACATAAGTCTCCTGCGTACCCTGACTCCTGCTACTGCGTTTCTGTCCAACTGTCTGCTGTCTCTGTGTCGCTGCTGAACCCTGAGCTGTCTGCTTCCCTTTGTTCTTATCACCATACAACTGATGCTGAATCATCTCAGCATGTAAAGCTCGATCCAACGCCTCTCGATATGAAGTAGGAATCCATCCAGCCAAATGCGTTTGGATATAACCAGCTAAGCCCATCATAAACTGTGTCGTCCGCTCCGCCTCCGTAGCAATCAACTGAGGGCAAAACTCTGCCAGGCGATTAAATTCCGCCTCATATTCCATAACTGAGCGGTCTCCCTGCCGAAAAGTAAGAAACTCCTGCCGTCGTGCTGTACGAAACGCAGTAGGATAATACTTGCTCTCGAAAGCCTCGCGGAAAGAAACCCAAGAAATCGGCCGTCCACCAATAAGAGTCTTCTGCATATTCCACCAAGTGACGGCCTGATTTCGAAGATGATACGTAGCCAACTCCACCTTATCTATGTCTGTGAGGTTCATATAGCTGAAGGTGTCCTCCAATGTCTCCAGCCAGGCACGAGCAGCATAGGGATCTGGTTCCCCATGGAACAGTGTGAAGCGACCCTTCACAGACGATGCCAGCAACGGAATTCGAGCTCTATCCAACAGCCAACTCGCTTGGGCAGGGGGTACCCCTGATGGCACTCCAGAAACTGCCATTGGTGGTACTGATAGACCTGCCTCTGATGGCCCCACTGGAACTGCTGTCGGATATACAGGAGATGGTACTCTCCGTGGTGGAGACCTCAGCTCACCCGATGGGTCCTGGTGAGCTGATCCCTGACCAGTAGGCTCCACTCTGGTGGGCCTCTCACCCTCCTGATTTGTGTCTCCCTCGGCCTCCTCGGGCCTCCCCCGTGATCGTCGTCCACGACCGTGAGCACGGGGTGGAGATAACTCAATACAACGAGGCATATCTGTTAACAGAACCAACAAGCATTATTTAGATATAACTTTAACCAAATACAAAACCAACTTACTTCTTGTTTGCCGGGAGAGATCTCGTCGCTGCCAAGTCCCATTACAACTATTACCAGAAAATGACTCCGGAAAATAAATCCGAAAAATACAGATAACCTCGTAAAACAAAACAACTTCGTAAACCCACAAAAATCAAAACATCGTAAAACTTCCCACAGATCCCAAAGAAACTCGCAAACTTGGCTCTGATACCAAAAATTGTCACGCCCCCAGAGGCACATGCTTCCTCGAAAATCGGGCAGCATCTCCCCTGTACGGCGGACAATATGAGACAATAATACATAATATCTCACCAATATAGCTCAGCCACAAACGGCTGGCAAGACGATAATATATAAAAAACACAACCACGCAGTTTATATTTGGATAAAAGATAATGGGTGGCTCAGCCACCATAAACATAAAACAAGACTACAATCCCAAAAGAGAACTCAAATGTCTCTATTACCGACAAAACCCTAATAACGAATAAAATGCAACTCCAAGTACTGAAAGAAATAACTAAACCAATACGGAAGACTAACTCAACTCAACCCTGGGGACTGGCAACTGGATCCTCTCCTGGCTCCAAGAGATACGTCTACCTGCTATCTGAAACAACAAAGAAGAAAGCAGGGGTCGTGAGTCCGGGCGGACTCTGCGGGTATATGAGTAGACAATAAGCATAGCATAATACAAGATAACCAAGTAGAGATTCCAATAGGGTACAATCCATAAGGAAATATAGAAACCTAATCATGCATAACATATGTAAATCGACATAGTATAAAGTCCGAATAACGACTAAATAGGTATAGAACAACTCAACAACAATAATATCAAGATATACATGCATGTCAAACATATGCAACAATCATAGCTCATATAAGTGCATCAATCACAAGTAAATGCATAAAAGAAATACGTATGCACATGATGCAATGACATGTGTCACCCCTGACGCCAGTCAAGCCGTCAACACATCTCATCTGTGTGACCGAGTGGGTAGGGCTGTGACAACTGTACCACTCCAACAACAACAATAACCAACAACAATAATAATACCACATAAGGCGTGGTTGAGTGGACAAGATGCTGGGGAGTCTACACTCCAACCCTATACATAGGGGGAGCTACAGCTGCAAAATATCCCTCTATAAACAACGGTGAGGGTGAGCCACCAACACTCATCCCTCTAAAATAACGGTGAGGGTGTCACTGTCTGCATGACAGGACAAAATACTCGCACTCAACCACTACCATGATAACATGTGGTTGAGTGAATCGAGCACAATATGACTAACGACGGCTTAACTAAATGTAAGCCTAACAGTCGTTAGTATGCAACGTGCAAGTATGGTGCATGATATACGATGCACGAACAACCGGAGAAACCACGATGCAATAAACAATCCAACAAGTAAAACATGCATCAATACAACCACCCAGAACCGAAAACCAACGATTATGCACCTACACTACTAGGTAGGGTATTTTCTATTGCCAAATAAACCTAATGCGTTTTTATGAACTTTTAAGTGCTCATGTACAAACAGCACTTTACAGAACAGAAAACCAATAGTGGACTGTACAGATACGAATCGAGAATACTCGAAGATCAACGAAGAATAAGTCTCAACGGCGATTTTTAAATAACGACAAAGAACAAGGTCAAGCAACCTATAAGACATAACTAGCCATGCTTTAAGGTAAAAGAACTACTCGAGTACAAAGGAGAAGTACCCGCCTTTTAA